>WEXE01000681.1:0-44915 GCA_011035825.1 Fusarium cf. hostae | reverse complement strand
ACGCAGTTTATCATTCGACTTCGCAATTACGGCATGGCGGCCAGCGGACAGGAGGCAATGCCGGGTTCGGTCAGTTGGGACAACGAGGACGCCATCTACAAAGGTATCCGCATCAATGTACTTGGCGTCCAATCTATGCTGCAGGCTGCCTTACAAAGAGCCGAGATACTGCTGTATAAGCATCTGCTTTTTTGCAAGGAGTATAAAGACCAGTCAACTATCGAGCTTGGATTACCACAAATTCCATGGGATGACCTTATCGATAATGCAGCAGACGCAAGTATAGGTCACTCGTTGGTCGATAACCTCTTTCAACAGCTGCCAGAAAGTAGTGGCTGGGCATTCCGCAAAATAGGGACCAATGGCGTTTTACAAAAAGCATGGATCCAGGCTGATTCCGAGGATGAATTTAAGCTTCTTGAGAAGAAGGCTTGGCATTATGGTAACCATTTGGAGGAATTCCTTGAATGTCTGTTGTTTATAACCCACTTATGTGGTGGCCAAGCGGGCCGGTCGCTGGAGCTGCTTACCCTACGGCATAGAAATACTGCCAACGGTGGCATACGGAATATCCTCTACGACCGTGGGCTCATTATGCTTGTGGCTGGATACCATAAAGGATTCTCAAAGACGGAGCGGCTTATCCACCGATTTTTACCGCGCGAAGTCAGTGTCTTGCTGATCTATTATTTGTGGCTCGTGCTGCCGTTTTGGGAGGATATACAAGCAAATGTTTGGAACAGAACCGAGTTATCCGCTAACCTATGGGCCCCGGAAGAAACACTTGATGACCTAAATGATGATGATGGGAAAAATGGATACGGGACTGGCAATGATGGAAGTGATGGTGAGGAGGACATACGTAACCGTCCTCAAAGAGAGACAAAAGCCAAGCCGCGCTGTCTAGGTCCCGGCCCACATTGGACATCTGCACGGATGACTCGCATCCTACGACAAATGAGCCTCCAAGGCTGCCAGAAAGGATTCACTATCAGTAGCTGGAGACATCTCTCAATCGCAATTACCCGGCGCTATTTTCGCAATGGCACGACAGCTCATGCAGCTCTTATTGGCGAGGTAGATGAGGGCTACGGCAGTGATAGCGATAGTGAGCTGGAGCAGGATAGCATCTGGGATGCTCAAGCTTGTCATGGATCCTTGACTGCCGGGCTAGTGTACGGCAGGCTCATTACAGAAGGGTGTTTTGAGACAAATGAACGACGGGTTAACTTCCGGTTTATCAGCGAGGAGTGGCATCGCCTACTTGGTTTCCCGTCTGCCGTCAACGGATTTGGGGAAATCCTGACGCCAGGGCGTAAACGAAAAACGCCGTCGCTACATTATGAGGCGATGAGGAATCTGCAGTTGCGGCGATGGAAGGCCCTCCGGAGAGTCAATATAGATCAGGAGCTAGGTCGGCTATATGGAGATCATGTCCGGTTCCGCGGTAGGCAACGGGAAGCAGTAGATGCGATCATGATGAACAAGAGCCCTATTGTTGTGATCATGGGAACGGGTACTGGGAAAAGCCTCTGCTTCATGCTACCCTCAGCCAGCTGCCCCGGTGGACTCACGGTGGTGATCGTCCCGCTTGTGTCTCTCCAGGGTGATTTAATGGATCGGTGCCAGAAGCTCAAAATATCCTGTGCTGAGTGGAGAAGTGATAGGGTGCCGGGAGATGTGTCGATTGTGTTTGTGACGCCCGAGTCAGCCATGACCAAGCGATTTCTGGACTTTCTCGAGTCCCGGCGGGTCATGGCCAAAGTAGACCGGGTCGTTGTCGACGAATGCCATACGATTATGGAAGGAAGCCTGTCGTTTCGACCCAAGCTACGTGAGCTAGGCACCCTCGCGTTGGTAGGGGTGCAGATGATCTATCTCACCGCGACACTGCCGCCGGCAGATGAACCAGCTTTCTTCAGCCTGATCAACGCACGGCACGAAGACGTTGTTATGATCCGAGCAAGGACAACACGCGGCAATGTGGTTTACAGTGTTAGATCGGTCCCGGCCTTGACCGTTGAGGAAGCAGTTACTGCCATTGTCGACCAGGCAAAGGTGACGATCGATCAGAAGCTTGAAGAGTACCCATGGCCGGCCAAGATTATTGCCTACTGCCAACGAGTAGAGGCAACAGAACATCTGGCCGCAAAGTTAGGTTGCGATGCTTACCATCGAGAGGTTGACACACGGGATGGGAAGGCAGAAAGGCTCAAGTTCTGGATGAGTGGCACAAAGCGTGAGCAATACGGAGACGGGCGAGTGATCGTGGCGACAAACGCGCTTGGTCTTGGCATTGATGTACCTGATATCCGAGCGGTGGTACACGTAGAGATGCCGTATAGGATGGCCGACTATGCGCAGCAGAGCGGGCGCGCAGGTCGAGATGGACAACGCAGTGAGGCTATCGTTATCCGGCTGGATGTGCAAGGTAGTTCTAGGAGGCCACGGCCGCTGGTGTCTGAGCATACCGCTACGGATAGCTACATCAGCGGCGAAGTATGCCGGCGCGTGGTACTTGATTCTGTTATGGATGGACGAAATGATCGAGAGGGCTGTGAAGAGGGCGAAGAGCTATGTGATGTCTGTCAATGCCGCGTGGACGAGGAAAATAGGGAGAACGAAGGCGGTATGGTAGAAGATAGAGAGGAAGGTGATATGCGGCAACGGGAGCTAGAGGTGGAACGTGCTCGGTATCGTGCTGTGACCCTGGTGGCCGAGGAGCATCGAGACTTCCTGGACTACAAGAGGAAGCTCGTAGATCGAGTCCTCGAGGGCTGCACATTCTGCAAATGGCAGGGTTCAAACGATGACAGGACGCACTCGGGGTTGCGGTGCGATAAAGCAATCGAAATAGGTGGGCAGGTACGGGAGGCGTATGAGCTTGCCGTCAGTATGGAAAAGTATATGCGGCGATGCAAGGTAGTGGAGAAGTTTGGTTGCTGTCTAGGGTGTTTTGTGCCGCAGGAATTATGTAATGGCTGGGAAG
This sequence comes from Fusarium cf. hostae, assembly GCA_011035825.1. Lineage (NCBI taxonomy): Eukaryota > Fungi > Ascomycota > Sordariomycetes > Hypocreales > Nectriaceae > Fusarium > Fusarium cf. hostae. Next base: position 41,926 of record WEXE01000681.1, on the reverse strand, counting down.
AGAACAGGGAGGAGGGTGGCTGGAAAAAAGTTGCGAATGGCAAGTGTCAGTATGACGGAGTAATGATATCTGTTATTGCCTGGGTATGGATACAGTTGCCAAGTGAAAGCGAAGGGCTATATAGCCGGCTTGGGTTTTCCTATAGGGATGAGTGGACGGATAAGGAAAGAAGGGAACAGGTATGGAGATGGATGGGCAGGAGGGTAATTTGGGGAGGTACAGAGGCGTTACAAATATGTCAAGTTTTCAACGAAATGATAGAGTAACAAGCTATATAAAATTCAATCCGTCAAGTAAATATTATATTATATTGCATTTCCTGATATGCAGGCTGTTCTAGCATAAGTTGTACTATGTGGCAGAAGAGTTAGGGAGGTGGCGGTGGTGGTGGTGGAGGAGGAGGTTGTAGTCCTGGTGGCCGCGAAGGAGGTGGAATAGGAAAGCTTGTGAGTTTTTCACCACCAGGCAGCCCATCGTTTCTCACTCTGGCAATTCGCTTTACTATAACAACATAAAATATCGTAGAGAATGCGAATGCAAGCCACTCAAGCACCTGCAATGTATATCCGACCTTGATATGCAGCGAAACGGCGCCCAACCTCTTTGTGACGAACTGGAGTGCATTTCCCGTCTGAGTGGTAGATGCTGCACTGATGACAGAAATGGCCACGGATGCTGCAAGGACCTTCTCTGACTAGCCCTGCTCGATAAAGCGCCAACTCTGTGCTCTCCTCTTGCTGATCTGTATACAGACGCGAGTAACAAAAAGAAGGATACTAATAATAAAGAGCACCCCAGCAAAGGCCTGCAGACAGAAAAAGATGCTTCGTTGCAGCTGAAGGGCAGTCTCGAGAGTACGCAGACTAGGGACCGGAGATCCCTTGCCCCCTCGACCCAACTGGGAGGTCAAGGCGGCACTGAGTGACTGAGGAGTTGTCGAGTAAGGAGTAGCCACGCAATTGTGACTATTATTTCCAGATATACATACTCCTATATATATCAGCCTCGGACTTTCCAACAGAAAACCCCCCCAGAACGTTAGGTATAGATAGAGAAAGCTTACCAAAATAACCAATTCGAAGCTCTGCCGTGCTTGAGCTGTTGATTGCCACCAGGAATATACTGGGTAACCCAGGGCTATCAGATACGCATCCTGTCAGGGATAGTGCTGGCTTAGATTAGCACGTATAATGACCGAGTATTGAATAAGTAAAGTACTCACTGTAAAATACCAGGCCTGCAACGGGGAAGATAGAGATGACTAGTAATTCCACAATCCTGAGCTCTTATATTATAGGGTTAGTTGATTCTCTACACTGTAAGCATTTGCCAAACTTACGCATCGGAGCGAGAAGAGACTGTATGGTAAGGTTTGCAGGGTAGTAAGTTGAACCAATAATAACTGAGGAATAATGGCGTTTTCCTTTAGTGGCTGAGCGAGAGTAGCAGGTAAATATTAGTCTTAATAGATAAATGAGTAATGTTTCTCTTGTTACTAGAGTCCTTTAAATAAACTTTATATCCTAGACTTCAACGCATTATCCATATTGCTAGAAAGAACAGACGGTCTTCTTGTTGAAAGCGCTTAGCATTATCACAACCATATGTAGCCGCGCGAGTATATCGCCGTCTTGCCTCGGATCCTCTGTGTTGGTCCAGCTAGAAGCAGGTGCTTTCAACCAAGTGTACTGACTCTGACCAGTCGCAGCATAGGGATCATCAAAGCATTTGGAATTGTAGCCGCCGTCCTGTTGCTTCTAGTTCAGACTCTATATTTACTCAAGCTCCATTTAGTTGAAACATCCAGCCCTCACAGAGTGATACCGGCGGCAAAGGGCTGGCCTCGCCGCGTCGTAGGTTCTACCTCAGACGCACTCTAGCACCACGACCCAAGGCGTTTTTCATATGTCAGATGGGCGGTTACGTGACAATGTTGGCCCGCTCAACGCGTTGGGTCAGAATACAGAAGAACAGTCTAACATGATGCCATCCACCTGACACTACAGTAATGCGGCCTAGCAGGCCAAGGCCAATCGCTTAAAAAGGAATGGGCCACATCAGTGAGCTACCAGATATGCCTCACCAGGCCAGGAGGAGGGCCATTGGTAATCCTAAACCTGGAAATAGGGCATTTAATTGGGTATCAGCCCTCTGTTGGCTCTGGCTTTTAGAATTGAAACAGTACCATCGGTCCTTCTGCTGATCCTTCGCTCTTGACTGCCTGAACAAGTAACCTCCGACTTTAGCTGTTGGGTGCTATACTTGCTTTTACCTTGGGGTTATCCAGGCTAGGCTGATAGAGGTATGCAGGCGGTTGCGAAAGGTTGTTGGTTCATATGTGTGGTGGATCTAGCCTTTGAAGGAGCGCATCTATTGGCTGACCCCTTGGCGAAAGTTTGGGAACGTCAACCTACTTAAGGTTTATGGCAGGGATTACCGAACTAACAACCAACATCTTAATGAGCAACGGCGCGAAGCAAGCAAGGCAGAATCGCCCATGTATGTACTGGTTTTTCCACTTTCATCAGGCAGAATTCAAGTCAAGTTCTAGCCTATTGCATGCCAAGGGAGTCTAGCTATATGTCTACTCTCTACTCTTGTGGCTACTAGACTGCTTAACAAGTTTCTTAGATTAAGAAGAGGTTTATCCTTATGGTTTTGTTGTATTAGATATCTATAGTAGTTTTAATAAGTTTGCTATCTATATAGGGCCTTTAACTTAAGTACACGAGGCATCATAGTCCATAGATAGCCATAAGTTCCTTGAATATGGTGCTATCTAGGAGCTGCGCTGCAGTTGGGCGGTTCTCAGGTAGGTATGAGAAACCCCATTGCAGGATGCCCAGCACAAGCCGCAATTCGGTTGTAGTGATGTCAGGCCGAAGTGACGGTATCTTGTTCTCGAGGCCTAAGTGGGGGTGAGGCTCCCTGTTCTGATTGTACCATTCAGGATCGCATGAGCCGCCTGCATGATATGAGCCTTCCCACTGCGCCGGAAGGGGGCCAAGAATGTCAACAATGAAGGACATGACTGTGGAATTGGCTGAGCCCCAGAAGAGAGGGAATCCCCCATATAACTCCGCAAATACACACATATAGCTCCATATATCGGATGCGAAGCTTGGGTCTGTGCCGTGTACTCGCTCTGGGGCACAGTATATAGCAGGTGATTGTACTTTCTGCCCCACTGATGTACCAGATCGGATCGCCAGGCCGAAATCCCCAATAAGGATGTCATCTGTTACTAGTTCCTTCTGCGGAGCCATCGGCAAGACCAACTCGCATGGTTTCCACCGTATAGATGGTAGCATCATCCTCCGAGGACGCCCAATGTATTTGTACGTAGTGGTGGTATCATGACTGTCAAGTTGGCAGAGACCGAACATGACATTTGCACTATTCAGGTCTATGTATGATGTTAGTTGGAGTCCATCTTAAGATGCAGGTGGCAAGTTTGACTAAGATGACCTACCACGATGTACGATTCCGCCTTTATGTAGTGCCTCTAGCCCTTGCAGTAATTGTCTTGCGGCCGACATCCGGGCAGCGATCGGTTTCTCTCGGACATGGTCCCTGACATTCGGGCCTTGCAATGGGAGGACAAGAACTCGATGATTTCCAAGGGAGCCCGGAACTAGAAAGGTGTCGTGATATATGAGAAGACGAGAGGTATCCGATACAGCGTTGGCGATGTGGTCGTGCATATGATATTCATGCTCTCCAGAGTCTCCAGGTACCATGATCTTAAGGGCAACCTCTCTGTTGTCAAGCATATCATCAGCCATCCAGACAACAGAGAAACCACCATGGCCCAGCTTATGGCTTATGCGGTGCCTGTTGGCAAGGACGTCCCCAATAAAGGTAGGATAGTATAAGCCCTGGGTATACTGTTCCGGGTCTTCTGCTAGTTCGTCAAACTCGTATTCATCATCCGAGTCTACAAAGTCGCCGCAATCCGCAGTGCCAACCGTCCCAGGAGGCACTGTTAACGCTTTTGATTCTGTTGCTGCTTCTGGCCTATTCGTCATATCAAGAGTAGTTGTATGGTATTTAGGTTGAATTCGGAATAAAATGTATGTGGATGGCTGTCCGTGATAAAAAGATGTTAGTTGGCAAAATAAGTCAAGTAAAAAGGAACCCCGCTTTCTGGCTTAGCTAATAAGAGTATACCCACATTACAACCAGGGGCAGCTAGCGACTTCTATAAATATAACAAGACAGTTGGTTCTACCGCAGATACCTTCCTAACCTCTAAGTAAGCCTTGTTGGTCCTAAGATAGTAACTTTCACTATTAGTGTATCCCGCGACCTGGCCTGATATCCAGAATACAACCAATGCTTTTTTAATAGGAGCTACTCCACTATGTTTCATCTGCCGCCCAGTAAAGCATTCGATTATTCTAGAGCAACGAGTCAAACGACAAGAAGACCTTGCCTTGTATTTACTATCTTCATCTTCCAGTCCAGCCACTGCATGTCAGCCCTAAACTTCAGCGACCCCATCATGTCCTACCCATACCTTCTCGCAGCAGATACCTATCAGGGAGAGATTAACGGGATCTCTATCCGATGGAGCTCTACAGCAAGGTCGAGATTGCCGGGTGATGGAGTAAGAACCGGAGCCTCTATGTATTCATTAAAGGCTGTATCAGAGAACTTTGCATATCTGCTGGCATACCAATTGCAAAACAGCGATGTTGTTATTACGTATGAACCCTACTCTTCTATTCCTAATTGTCGTGTCCGCCTAATTGTCGCGTACCCCTGTTTACTTCTTAAGTGATTGCCTATAACGTACATGATAAGCGAAATGGTCAGATAAGCGAAATGGTCACTTTTCTCAACCTCTAAATGGACGCTTGCACCTTTCCAACGTCTCTCTGCTGAGGGGTTGAAGAAGAATACCCCCGAAGGTGTTGCGCCAGAGACGGACCCCCCGGCGTACAACGGCCATGCTCGCATTTACAGACCTGATGGTAGCCTGGTGGCGAAGCCCGATAAGGACTTTGATGGATTGTTGTTCGTGGATATCGATCTAAACGAGACGCATCTGACCAAGGTCCTTGCCGATTTTGCCAGTCACCACATGCGTCCTGATTTGATCAGGCTTCTTGTTGATATTCGTCGCAAAGAGTTGATTACTGAGGCTGACACGGCTGGAGGAATTACTTCGTACAGCACTCGATACAGGCTTGTGCTGGATCAACCTCGTGATGGAGAGAAGAGTGACCAGAAGAAAGCTGATGCTGTGTAAGACCTAGGGTTGGCAGAAGTCGCAGTTTAGCAACTTGGGATAATCTCCTCTCAATAAAATAAAACTTCATTCAAATGTCTTTTCCAGTTGCACGCTCATCATCGTTATGAAGCTCTGTCATCTCTTTGATATTGTCACCTTCCTTACTCACGGAAGTAATGAAGCTGTAAGTACTATAGGTGTAATTTTCCCTTTCGATTGGTTGTTCATTTGGCCTATGTTTGTTTTCCCTAGGGTTGATTCCTATCGAAATGCCTTACCTGAAGTCAGAAGGCCGTGGCAGCTCCCTGCTCTTCATGCTATGGTCCGTCTTGTCTCTTGATAGCATGACAACCTCACAAGATTGCAGCCAAAACTACCTGTCATCAAATTACGCTTATACCATAGTAATATTTCAGACAGTCATACACAATATGTATTAATAGTTGAGACAGCATACTTTGGTCTAGTCCTGAAAAAGAGATAGAGTTTGTTATCTACGTCTCGCGCGACATAGATTAACTTCATATAACAAGCAGCTATGTAACACTCTACTGAAACCTTTTTACCCTAAATGTGCTCGATTAAGAAGTTTTTCTGACAAAGTTTGCAGGGAGCTGTGCTATACCATATTATTGGCCTATGACCACGTGCTTCATCAGTCAGCCTTTCAATTTCTCGTAAATCAGTGAAACAGGTATTTGACTACAGAGTTAGCGATAACCAGGTTACTCTTCGATATAAATTGCCAGTATCAGCTGAATAGATCCAACGGTATGATGGAGCGTACGACAAATGGAAACTGAACTTGCTACGAGTCACCTATGTGTTAGGCGGCTCGAAAAGAAAAGAGAAAAAGAGAGAGAGAGCTGTCTAGTGGAAGGATAGGTCACTTCTACCAGCCGGAAGCTTGCGGGCGTGCAGACCATAAATCACGCCTTGTAACCTTCCATATTAGGTGAACAATATATGAAGCCTAGCTGGCCCAGAAGTTGACTGATGAGAGATGATGATTGGAATCGGCTCGTAGAATCTGATATGGGCGTACGTGGACGTCTGCAATTTTATATGCAAGAAAGTGCTGTAGGGACAAGAAAAGAAGGAAATTCAGCATCGAAATTTCTGGGGAGTCGTAAGTCCCTTGTGATTTTTCTCCTTTAGCGAGACACAGGGACAATGAGCAAGGATCACCAAGGCTAGGCTGTCGAATGACATGATCAGCCGTGCGCCCAAAGTCAATTACAAATTTCTGGGCCCTTCATTACTCAGGCTGTTCCCACTTCTGGGGCAACAGGGTAGAACGTGTCAAGACTGACTAGCATCGTGAACTAAACGCAGCTAAAATTATGCTCCAAAAGAATCTGAACACCCCACCCTGTAGGACCTCAATCCGTTCAGCAGGAATATCTTCACTTATACACATTTAATTCAATTTAAATCCAGAAATAATAAAAAGTATATCATTTTAAAGCTCTGATTTTTCTGTTTAATATTTTGTATACCATCCCCTCGCGCGAATGCAGGCGTCCAGTCGGCGGGGAAGTGAGTCAATCAGACGGTTAATCTGCTCTGGTGTAATTGCTGCCCACGCCAACTTAATACATTTGATCAGCTTTGCCTTATCAACCTCGTTATTTTTCAGGAGGTTTAAATAAGGAAACATCTTACGAATGTTCTGCTTTAATTGCTTCCAAATATGCTCAATTGGATTGAGATCAGGACTGTAAGCAGGCCAGTCAATCCAGGATATGCCGTGTTCCAACAGCCAAGTCGTCGTAGACTCTGAGGTGTGAATACGAGCGTTATCTTGCTGAAATTGACGAAATCCTTCGTAAATAGGAAGTAAACCTTCTTCCAAAGCCTGTTAATAACTTAAAGAAGTATATCCTCTTCTTCTGGCGGTCTGATCGCGGATCATGACGATGATATCAGATTTGCCGCCTCTCCAGATTGCTCCCCAAACCATAATAAATAATCGTGACTTTCCATAAACTATTACATTAACTAATTCCTTCATAAACTTCTCATGAGGCTTCCGGAATACCCAACCTCGTTTATAATTAGGTTGCGATTGAACTGACGATTCGTCGCTGAAAATGGTCTGAAGGCATCGTCAGTCGGGTGAACGGTTCCTGAGCGGCGTCCATCAGCGAACTTTAAATCGATATACCTCTAGCAATTCTTCGATATCTTCTTTCCAAGCTTGACACCATAAAAGTCGCTGACGAGCAGTTTCCCTAGATAGCGGTATCCGCTGCATAGCCCTCCATTTGCGACCGTAATGGTATCTGATAACTCTGCGTATTGTTGTTCGTGAGATCTCGCCACCTAGATAATTAACAAGTGATTCATAAGTGATCCTACGGTCGCGTTTTAATGATATTAGTACGTACCGAATCTGCTGAACCGTGAGTTTCCGGGGACGCCCAGATTTAGGTTTTTTATCTAAAGTTCGGTGAGTTTTCCAGCGTTGATAAATATTAAAGATGGTGGCTGGTGAACATCCGGCCTCTGTTGCGACATCTCGGTATGACCTCCCACCCTCCACAGCTTGAACAATGAGAGCTCTAGCTACATCACTAAAATCCTGGTTTCTCCCGCGCCTTGCGCACATAACGGACAAAATTCCATTCTTCTGAGACATGTTTTGTCGAAGTTGTAGATGATTGAAGAAATTGGACCAGTTCACTTTTATTGTGGTGGATTACATGTTGGCGGGGCAGCGTTCAGATTCTTTTGGAGCATAATTTTAACACAATCCCCTGGCCTCCATATGCTCTGCACTATGCCGCATCAGTAAAGATACAGTGGGATGCAATAAGTTTGAATCCAGGCTGAAGTGCCAGCTGTTGTAATCTAGCTCACGTATACAAAACTTTAGCTTGATAAAGTAAGTGCTAAGCTGTAACAGGTAAAATACTATCCCGATTGGGGCATTGCTACGTGGGAAACTGGTCTGACCTCGGTTAGTCAGCGAACGTGTACTTGAGTTAGGATTCAAACTTATTGCCCCCCCACTGTACGGACAGGCCAAAGTGCTGAATGGCGGGAATTGGCTTTCGTCTTCCCCGCAACTCGGGCATATCCACGCCAAGACTTACAATTTCCTAAAGGGGGTTGCGGAGTTTGCCGTTCTCAAGCTGTTGGTAACTGTGAGTCTACTCTAAGGCTGTGTACAATGTTCCTTAACACGTTGAGGGCAGACCGCCTGCGCCAGGAATGTACAATTCTCGTGCTCTATGGTGAACGAGGTCATATATCGGCCTTTAGAAAAACCAGTGTCCTTATTGCGTAGGCCAGATCTATTGGCTTGAATCTGACAGTGAAATGAGATAAGATCTTATTTCCATCGTCAAAAGATCTGTTTTCCGTTGTCTGGCTATGCCTTATTGTCCGGTTCAGCTGAGTAGATGCAGGAGAGAGCCCAGGCCCTGTGACACGAGACCTAGTCCCACAAGTGATGACAGATCCATGCTGGAAGGGTCCTGTTCAGTCTCGAGTTTATTCCTCGCTCCACAGATCGCTCAAGGTTAGAAAGAAATGATGTTCACGGTTCACCGAGCCGTCTCGGACCGATGCTTTCTTTTGGCAATGGATTGACCTCTGTACAAATGAATATCATGCAAAGAATGCCCTTCCCCGCAACTCGGCACTCGCGAGTAGCGAGGTGAGGCGATTCCACCTCAATCTCTACGGACATCTTCAAACTGCCGCTGAGCTCTCCACTTGATGACTTTACCCTGACCTCATGTGCATGCTACGACCCCGGCTTTCGTCCAAGAAGAGAATCGATCCGATATCACATTGGTAATCACCGTGGCGTTGCGAATCTTTCGATAATTCACCGAACCAAAATTGGTAATCGTCATGCTGCAGCTCTCCTTTTTATCCGTTTATCCAAAATATATATAACGACAGGAAAGATCGTGTTTCTCAATCACCATCCACCTCCTCATTCTTCACCTTCACTTCCTTCTCACCTCTTCCTTCTAATCCCAGCCTCAAAGCGACACTATGAAGTTTCTTCATCTTCTTCCCGCATTACTGGCGTTGACAAACGCAAATCCTACCCCCAATAAGAAGACTTCTAACCTCAACTTCCCCGTCGACACAACCAAGATTGTCAAGTGGAATATCGAAGTCAACCCCAAGTTCATTGACAAATTACACCGAAAGGCTAAGACCTTCGAGCCATCCGCTCAGTTTGAAGACCCCGACTACAATCAGGACTCGGGGGAAGGACTTTCTCGCAACGTAACCCAATCTCTCAAGGACTACTGGGTCAAGGACTTTGACTGGTACAAAATCCAAGATGAGATCAACGCAAACTTCTCTCACTATGCCTTGACTGTCAAGGCTGGTGAGGGGTATGACGCCCCTCTTCCCTTGCATTTTGTGCATGAGCGTTCAAAGCGCAAGGATGCCATCCCTATTATCCTTATCCACGGCTATCCTTCGACCTTCCTCGAATGGAGCCGGGTCATTAAGCCTCTGGCAGCTCCCAAGAGCAGCAAGGATCCTGCTTTCCACGTCGTCGCTATCAGTCTTCCCGGATATGGCTTCAGCCCAGCACCTGTACTTCCCAACCTTGGTCCCAAGCAGGTGGCCATCGCCTTTGACAACCTCATGAAGGCTATTGGATACAAGAAGTATGGCGTCATGAGTACAGACCAGGGATGGTGGCCTGGTATGTGGATGAGTTACCTGGTGTCCGACAGCCTGATCGGTCACTACTTCGATTTTGCTGCCCTCTCGCCTAACGCTACCGACCTTGAGCGCTACGAGCGCGGTGAGGCAAGCGAAGAGGAGAAGCTTTACATTGAGGCCGGACAAGCTTGGTCTTCGGGCCACACGGCTTACTCAGAACTCTTTGTTCAAACTCCCCGTGCTGCAGGTGAATTCTTCGATGACAGCCCTGTTGGATTCGCCAACTATATGTGGACAATGCTGAGGAGGGTCAATGGCGGTTATGCGATCGATCCTGAATGGATCGTCACCCGCATCGTCCCGATGCTGATTCAGGGGGCTTCGTCCGCCTTCCGGTCTTACAAGTTCGCATTCTCAGTAAGTAATTCATTAGAATCTGACCATGACGTTTCTAACAGTGATGTAGGCGGACTCCAACAACTTCCCGTACACCAAGGTTCCCACAGGTTTCTCTCGATGGAGCTGGGCAGGAAACCCATTTCCTGCTATTAACAACAACTACTTGGTGGTAAGTTCTCCGGCGATTTTCTGCAACATCAGCAAGTCTGACATTGTCAATGTAGCCCAGGAACTGGCTTGAACGCCATGTTAACCTGGTCCACCTGACCACCTACGACAAGGGTGGCCACTTCCCAGCTGAAACACGCACTGAGGTGTGGCTGAAGGACATCCGCGCGTTCTTCAGCAAGCTTTAATTCTAGGGCTAAGTTAGGAGAGGACAGAGGTCCAACATGGGGCGCTACAGTTGCTGCAACCCCGTGTCTTTGAGAAAGGTTGACCTTCTGCTTTCCAGTGCCTGTGGCTTGAATGGAAGGAATACTATTGCTGGAGTGCGAGTTCGTACAATCTAATAATCTGGCTGGTCACTCGTTACTTTCTTTTATATTTATTGTACTAAATATTTGTACATCTTCTTATGTATATTAGTTAGTAATATCTATGCGACGATGTCCCGGCAACCGAAACATCTTGTCAATACGAACTTGGTTCTCCTATGTCTTTGTGTCATTCCATCCTCTTCAATTGAAGGCACTAGCCTACCCAGTATGCAATCGCTATAGGTAATAACTTCTCGCTCATCACACAATTGTGAATATCATGGCTACCGGTAAGGTTGTCTGTTGTCGCGTGTGCAGAAATTGCATTCTGACGGGAATCTTAATTTCGCATCGCAAAGCACTAGTCCTCTCACGGCCAATAACATGTCGTAGTAGATAGACCTCCTTAGCTCAGCACGTCCTGTGCCCCAATAGGGGACGTTTCGGGGCCTTCGGCCCCCCGGACGAAAAATATACATACATACATACATACATACAGGCTGATTTGGCAAGCGGTTTGAGGCTTCTGTAGAGCTACTCAACTTACTTAATATAAACTCTAAAGGTTAGCATGGGCTCTCGTGTAAGAAAAGCGCTTGGTTTTGTCAACAATGAGAGCCATTCGCTAAACCATGGAGAGAAGAAAGAGAGGATGAAAGGGAACACGACACATCTCACGGCTGGTCCATGACCTGTCCAGCGACTAGGAGGTGTGGGTAACCATGTATTAGCTCCGACCGCCAATTCTTGTCACAAATGCTCGCCAGATGTTGCTTCGAGCACACCAGAGGGTCCTCGTTTTTTAATTATTGACACTGGCAATGAAATAGATGTCTTCCAGGGTTAAACAATGTTTCAGATAACTCTGGGTTAGGTCTCCCGTGTCTGTTGGTCCTTACAGTCTTTGAAGCTAAGTACAGTAGTTTGTGTATGGCTGACCTGGCAACGCGGCTAGCGTACCGTTGTGTCGAGATTGGCGTGGTAGCCGCTGTCCAGTAGAATAAGCAACTTATACTGGTCTCGTCCAAGATTTTGCAAAAGGTTCCATATCTTAAGTTACTCTGTGATGAACGTCAGAATGCATTCCTTGTCGATAGCAGGGAACACTGGGTAGAGTCGTTGGAAGAAAGTGTGCACGTAAGGCAGAAAGGTTGGACGCTGGAGCATAAGCAACGAGGACTGAAGGTACGCCTCTACTCCGTTGCTGCTCGCCCAAACTCCCGATTCAGATGAGTGGAAGTGAAGGTGCTCCGGAGTAGATATAGCTTCGCTAAGGTACGACTCAACGGTCAGAAACCTTTGAAGGGAGATAGGGCAGGTACCGTTGGATGATGTGTCTGCCTCAGCAAAACCGGGGGATGTGCTACATTCATTAATACACTCTGGGTCCATGGTCGGTGCCGGAACCAAATTCAGCCTATCAGTCGGCGTCTGGGACTGTGAGGTTGTTGAAGCCCTGCCGAGGATTTCCAGGGCGGCATCTGTGGTCGATAATGATCCATCGGTGTCCCAAACCATGATATCTGAGGTACTCATTGAGCCACGGGAATCTGATATTCCATTCGGGAGCGAGTCCGGGCCCGGCACCCTCTAATTTTAGGGATCGCATCGTAGCAGCAGGTGATCTGCTTCCTCATGCAGGTTAGGCAGGGCTGTTAACGGTCGCACTTTGCTTTGCTCTGCCGGCACTGATCGCATGCGGGTCCTGGAGCCCGCTGCAGTGGAGCGCCAGATTTGGGATCGTATAACCTGACCAAGAACATGGAGCCAGTAATGTACAAACAAATTGAAGGCCCGGCTCGAGCCCAGATGGAAGCAAACAAAAATTCCTGTGTCCTTTAAGCACGTCTCTTCGCAGCCCGCGGTTCAAAGTCACCATCTTGCCTCTTCTCCTTAGCGTCAGCCAGTTCCTCCTTCGCTGTGAACTTCTCCTCGTCCTCCGGGCCAAGCTCCTCCACCGGGCTCGAAGGCAGTTTGCGCTTTTTTACCCGTCGAGTTGACCGCACGCCCTTGGCATTCTTAGACTCTCTGGACTGGTGTAACTGTTCGGCCGTGGTCAAGAAGTCGCAGATCTTGGAGTAAGGAATCGAGATGGGAATGTTTGGATAGCCTTGGGAGAGTTCATCGGGGGCAAAGTCGTGAAGATCGAGCGTCAACTTGCTGTCGCGATTCATCGGGTTTCCGTTGGCTGTTCGGAAAGACTAGATGGGTGAGGTCAATTCTTATGAAAACAGGGGAAAGGGAACATACGTGTGACTGGACGACTTGCTCAATATGCATCGTGACTTCGTCACTGTCTTCCTCTGGAGTGAAGCGGGGCTTCCACAGTGAAATTGTTGATTCACTACCTGAGTTGATGTCAATGCAGACAACGACTTTGATATCGCCATCCGAATGGTGGATGTACTCTTTGGCGATCTTGGGCAGTCGCTTTCCGTCTTGGGTGTATGAAACTTCGATGACTACCCCGGGAAGAGCTGCGTCCTTGTGCTGGTATTGGGCGTCTGGCTGGCGGCGCATCTGGGCCTGCACCTTGTTTACCTCCACTACTTCCGCTTCATCATCATCTAAGTCCAAAAGTATGCGCGAAGACCCTGAACTCAAAATCTTAGAAGTAAAACAACGAACTGCTTCATCTCCCCGCCCAACCCTCGAAATCTCGTCGAATATAGCGCTGGTGATTGACCAAACGAAAGTATCGTGTGTCGGGGAAGGCATGCGCAAGACAATGCGGCCCGGTTTCGGCTCAAAGTCAAATCTCAAGAATGCAGACTCAATCCTCTCGCGGGCGCTGTTGTAATCGTCCTCGCTGAGGAAAATACTCGTCAGAGGTGATACGTCGCTAGTCTCAGCTTTTCGCTTGAAGTTGACAAGGCTTTGAGGCAGACCATCGGAAGTCGAAGGGCGAGTGCGCTCAGCCGTCGCGGGAGGTGAAGGGGGCGCGTTGCGCTCAGGCGGAGTGATCTTTCGAGATGATTTGAGGTGTGGATTTCGTTGTGGTGAGAGATCTGGGGATATTTCACGTCTGTTATCCATGACTGGGGAGGGGAGTCATTAGATTGAGAGGAAGTGTTGGTGTTTAGTGTTTATTGTTTTGGCTGGGATGCGACGCGCGGAATAACCATGACACCGTTCGCGTTGGCGCTTTCAGAATTTAGTGGGTCTGTGTCGGCATTATCTTATCGGATATCCGTACCCATGAATAATGCCGATGGATGCCGAGCTCTAGTGGAATATACTGAATTGCAAAGCTACCAAATAAATAAAACCACTACATAAATTCATCTATAAATTCTGGTGACTTTATTTGTATTCTATACCAGGACTGTCTATTCTTTCCTTGTGGAGCCTATATGTCGCCTAAGCCTCCTTTTTAAAACGCACCTACTACCCTTATCCGTAACTTAGGGTAGTTTATCAGGGACTGACAGCATATAAAGGAATGACAGTTAAACATCCAGATAACAAATGGAATTAAAAGCAATACATCGGGCCAATCTAAACCCCCTCTCCAAGCCAATCTGAAGGCCCCGACAATCGCATGAATAGCAAGCCTTTTAGCAGAACTGTCTGCCGTTCTGGTCTTGCACCATAAAGCCAGACACGCCATACTTGTCAGGGATCGTTCCGGCCGCATCCAGGAAAGTCAACGGCGCAGGGGCTCCAGCCTGCAGGTTATTTACAGCCTGCAATAGATTAAAGCCCTTGCTGTTCGCCAAGTCGTACTTAAGCGTAACATCAGTCGGCAGGTTCGGACTGCTGTACAGAGTGCACGACCGCTTGCCACCATCCTCCGGCATGAGGGTATGCTTCCACACCCAGTTCGTGCACTTATTGGGTTCCTCTAAACACTTGGCGGCGCAGTCGCAAGCGGTCTTGAAGCCGTCCTTGAAGAAGAAGTGTTGCTCTGTGACGACGCCTGTCATGTCGATACCCTGGTAGTACCGGACGCAGCCGCCTTCACGATTGGGAGCCTGAAGGTTGGGGAAGCGGTCCTTGGTGATTTTGCCCTTGCAGATCGCCCAGTCCGAGTAGCGGTCAAAGTCTGGGAAGATGTTGCTGTCTGGGTTGTCGTAAGGAGTGGAGTTGAGGGGAGCCGCCAAGGCAGCGGAGACGAAGAGGGCAGAGAGGGCAGCGGTGGTGAAATACATTTTATCGAGAGGCTTAAGCTGATAAGCGAAGATAGATGTGGTTGAGTTAATTTGTTTTATTAAGTAAGTAATTAATAGTAGTGATGCTGGTGAGAATTGGGACCTTTGCTAGGACCTTGACGACCGTTATATACACTTTTGAATCGACAGATATGTACGGCTAGATTATTTTAATCTAGAGGATGTCACTTACACCTCCAGCAGCAATATGACAACTGGAGCCCGGAGACCCCATGATCCGACTACATAGACCTGTGCGGCTGTGTCCTAGCCTATCAGAGAGCGAGGAGGACATTGAGAAGGAGCTTCAGCCATACTAGTTAGCCCAGATTCTCGATAGACGAGACAGTTGCAACCAGGCCAGACCGCGCTTTAACAGCATTATCAACGGAATCAAGCAAATCTCTCATCGTTACGTGCGAATCTGTTGTAACGGTATCATATATCTGATTGCGCTGCTCTTCCGTGAGCTTTCGAGGCGCGCCGGGGCGGGGCAAAGTGCAGTTATAGGGCCGCGTTTTTCTTCGCGTTTAACGGTCGACCGGATCGTTGATTTTGGGATTTCTGGAAACCTATGATAAATCTCTCTCCAGCTATAACCGGCACGCCGTAATTCGCAAATGCGAGACCGCGAAGATGGCGATAATTCCTTGCCTCGAGGCATCGTTATGGTGTTGTTGTAAGCAAGAGAGTGACCTGCAAAAGCAGCGTTGAAAACGCGGTCCAAATCGGGCTAGGATAGGTGGGCCCACAGCTAGGGGATGCGAATACTTTTTGCACCCCACTGTACGTAGTTGTCCTGGTCTCCGGCAAAGAATGCCGCTGTGGCGTGCCAAAATGATGTCGCTCCTTTTTCGTCTTTGACTTCGTTCTTGCGGGCACCAGTGGCGGGATTTGGATAATTTCGATGTCTCCGGGGCTCTTTGGCTGCGACGCAACCCTACCAGAGTTGAGGTCAGGGTCGGGGGAGGAGTCGGAGGAGTCGGGGCCAGAGTCACAGTCAACAGCAGGGTTACCATAGTAGCTTACTATTGAAAATAGCCTCCAATGGGTACTGAACCAGTATCTCATGTGGTATTCCTGACTCACACTTCTACGTCCAGTTCCTCTTTCGTCTCTCCACCGCCCCCCTCGAGGGCTTATCTGGAATATTCCCCGGCAATCCATGATAGCCGTCGACCGTCATATGTATAACACTGGGATATATCTTTTCAAGCTACCTGATTGTGTTGTTTTAATAATGCCAGTTGCCCATGGAGCTAGTCTAGACGATGAAGAGTTTAGTGATTAGTTTAATTTGCGGTAGAGCCTAGCAAGTCCGGGCCTGCGGGCCTAAAGTAAATTACAGGATAAGCCAAGGTGAAACATTGCATATTTCCGAGCCCACCTTTTTTTCTTGCTCAATAAGCCCGTCTATTGGATAGTAGTATCCGTCGGATGTGGAGATACTGTTTTACTCTTTGAACCTGAGTTAATATTAAACAGACTCAAAGAGAGGGGCTAGTAATTACGCCATATCACATAAGTATATCAGTACAGGTGAGTTGCCAATTCTCCAATATGGTAATAACTATTTTCCTTCTTTCCTTCTTTTTCCACTTTATGATAGTCTAGCCGAGATGTTCAAGGCTATTTTCTTAGCCGCCCTGTCGACTATTTTACCATTCTCCCAGCTTGCAGCTGCAAGCAACTGCAAGGCTTCTAGGGCCAGCCCACTGCAGTATGTCGGAGTCGATTGGTCCTCAGCTATAGTTGAGGAACGTGACAATGGTGTTGTCTACAAGGACGCTCAGGGCGCGGTGAAGCCTCTCGAGACTATACTTGTCGAAGCCGGTGTCAACATGGTCCGTCAGCGAGTCTTTACGGTTGATGGTGATTACGGAATCGATTACAATATTAATCTGGCACGACGAGCGTCCAACGCGGGATTGAAATTTGGACTCAATCTGCACTTCAGCGACACCTGGACCAACCCTAACCAGCAGGACATTCCCACCGGCTGGCCGCACGACATCGACGGGTTGGAGAAGGCGCTGTGGAACTATGTAACCGAAGTTACCAACACTTTCTACTCTGAAGGGCTTTGGCCGGAGACCATCACCATCGGCAACGAGATCCCTAGCGGAATGCTTTGGCCTACAGGATACTTCGAAAACCCCGAGAATCTCTCCCGACTTCTCCATACTGCTGCGAGTGCTGTTCGTAACTCGCCTCTGGGATCTCGTACCAAGATCCTAACCCACCTCGCCCACGGGTATAACCAGGAACTGCAGAACTGGTTCTACGACATGGTTCTGGCACCTGGTTACCTCAAGCTTGACGACTGGGATGTTATCGCTGTCTCTTTCTATCCCTTCTGGGGCGAGGGTGCCACCATGGAGAACTTGACCAACACTCTGAACCACCTGGCCACAAAGTACAACAAGGAGGTTCAGGTTGTCGAGACCAACTGGCCCACGTCGTGCCCCAACCCAGACTACACATTCCCCGCGGATCAGCTCGACATTCCTTTCAGCCCAGCTGGTCAGGGCCAGTACCTCCGTCTCCTGGCGGATACGCTCAAGGCTATCCCGGCAGCAACCGGTCTCAACTACTGGGAGCCAGCATGGATCAACAACGCCGTTTTGGGCTCTTCTTGTGAGGCCAACGTCTTATTCGACCCTACCGGCAAGGCCTATGACAGCTTGGCGGTACTTGGTACTCTCTGGTGATTACCTTGACGACTAGGATGGATATTCTGCTTTGCAACGGCAGTTATATCGCCCATGGAGGAAACGAAATAGTGTCTGGAACGTCTTTACGTGTTTTGTTCATTTATGTATATATGTTTGCTCTTTTTATCTTTAACTGGCTTTCAGATACGGCAAAGTTACACAGCCAAATGCAGCTTATTTTCTTTCTGCACATACCTGAAGCATTTTCCCTCATATTTTAAAGGACAATTTGGCCCTGGTGGAATCCTTGTTTCTTTGGTTAGCGTGTTAATTTTAAGCTTATCTACTCGTAGATCTCTGTACTGAAACTTTGGCGAGAGTAGCTGCAAGTGTATGGTAGTTACAGGTACCTTTGTCTGGGTTCATTATCCAATAGAATACCTAGTTGATGCCACAAACTTTGAAGAGCCTCTTATAAATCAGGAATCAGGCCTTGTACAACCCTGACCACAATTCTCGCTCTGCAACCCCTCCAACCCACAGCCAGCTTAATCGAACGATCCCAGTTGCGCTTTCAAAATTGACGAAGATATTCGTCTCCTCATAATTACCCCAGACGGGCCAGGAAACGATGCCTAGGTTTAACGGCCGGATTAGCATCTTTGATAGCCGTGTTCCGACGGATAACCCTCATTATAGTAAATCTGAGGTTGATCCAACCGATCATCCGACGGCTAAAGCTTTCTATGCCCCATGCCTCATAGCCCGTATTCAAAATAAAGTACCCCAATGCTATGGGCAACCGAGTTTTCCGTCAGGGGCGATGCGGTGTCAACGTGGGGTACCCCTGCTAGTCTTGCTTGTCCATGCGCTCGTATCTGAATGAGGAGATGAGTCCGGGGAAGATGATGAAATTGAAAATCATTTTCGTGATTCCACTTGTCAAAAGCTGGGTATAAATAGTCTAACTTTCTGGCATCACTAAAATCCATCACACAACGATAAGAGTCAACTTTAGCTTCAGCCTCCACAAGCGTTGGCACACTCCAAGGACCTATCATGAAAGTGTGGCACACTCTCAGTAGCCTTGTGGTTATTGCAGGCCTAACTGCGCAATCTACTGCGCAAAATTGGCCTTTGCACGACAATGGCTTGAACAAGGTTGTCCAATGGTATGATCCCAATGTCATGGCTAACCAGGACTGGACTCACAAGTTCATAGGGACCATTTTAGTGTCAAAGTTAACGGAGAGAGACTTTTTCTCTGGTCCGGAGAAGTTAGTGCAACCAAAGTCTGAAGTCAACCGTCGACTAACACCCTCGAATAGTTGCATCTCTGGCGAATTCCCGTGCCTGAATTGTGGCGCGACATCTTCGAGAAGATCAAGGCAGCTGGGTATGTATAGACCTCTCACGGCAACAGCAACATGTGTCCTAATAAAAGTCTAGTTTTAACGGTATCAGCCTGTATGAGCACTGGGGATGGCATGCTCCCAACAACGAGACTCTGGATTTTGAGACCGGTGCTCATGATTATAAATATGCCTTTGAAATCGCCCAGGAACTTGGCTTGTATATCGTCTACCGACCTGGCCCCTACAGCAACGCTGAGGCAAATGGCGGTGGATTCCCCGGCTGGCTGACGACTGGAGAATATGGCCCCCTTCGAGACGACAATGAAGCATACACCAAGGCCTGGGAGCGATATGCCGGAACTGTTGCCGAATATGTTCGCCCATATCTTATTACCAACGGTGGCCCTGTCATCATGTGGCAGATTGAGAATGAGTATGGTAACCAGTGGCTTGATCCTGAGACCAAGAAGCCCAACCAGACCGCCATCAACTACATGGAACTTCTCGAGGACAGGGCCAGAGAATGGGACATTGACGTTCCTTTCACAGCCAACAACCCCAACATGTGGACACGAGCGTGGTCCAAAGACTACGGTAACGTTGGCGGCGAGGTTGACATGTACGGCCTTGACCACTATCCTGCTTGCTGGACATGTAACCTGGCGCAGTGTCTCGCCATCAATGGTGCTGTCAAGCCTTACACCGTTTTCGACTACTACAATCACTTCAGAGCCGTCTCCCTGACTCAGCCTTCGTTCCTCATGGAGTTCCAGGGAGGTTCATTCAACCCCTGGGACGGCCCCGAAGGTGGATGCTCTGAGAACATGGGCCCTGACTGGGTAAACCTCTTTTACCGTCACAACCTGGCGGAAAAGGTGACAGCTATCAACATCTACATGGCCTACGGAGGAACCAACTGGGGCAACATTGGCTTCCCCGAGGTTGGCACCAGCTATGATTACTCGGCGCCTATTCACGAGAACCGCTTGATCGGCAACAAGTTCAATGAAGGAAAGCTCTTTGGTCTCTTTGTCCGCGTTGCTCGCGACTTTGTCAAGGTCAACCGAGTCGGAAACAGTACCGATTATACCACGGATGAGGATATCTTCACTAGCGAGCTCCGCAACCCTGACACTGATGCCGCGTACTATGTTGTCCGTCATGAAGACTCGACTTCCACCGCAGAGACCAAGTTCCGCCTCAAGGTTTCCACTGAAGCTGGTAACCTGACAGTGCCAACCACAGGATCCATCACCCTCAAGAACAGGGAGTCCAAGGTTCTGGTCTCAGACTTCAGCATCGGCTCATCTGGCAAGAAGATCACCTATGCCACCCTGGAGATTCTCACCGTTGCCGACCTTGGAGACCGCCAGGTGGTTGTCTTCTGGGCCCCTGACGGTGAGCAAGGCGAGTTCCTGCTCAAAGGCGCAACGTCAGCCAAGTTCGTGAGCGGAAAGGGTGACAAGAAGTCCTTCACCAAGACTAAGCATGGTGTCGTGGCGAATGTGGTCGCCGGCGAGGAGAAGAGCGTCATTGACTTCAGCAATCATGTTGAAGCCATCGTGGTTGACCGCCAGTCAGCTTACAAGTTCTGGGCTCCGACTCTCGATAACAATCCTCTTGCTTGGGAAAACTCAACTAGTAAGTGAGCCTCTTGATAAATGTTGAAATTCACATAAACTAACAAGAACCCTTAGTACTGGTTCACGGACCTTATCTTGTGCGAAGTGCTTCTATCAAGGGTGACACGATTCACATCACTGGCGACTGGAACGAAGGGACCACAGTTGAGATCTGGGCTCCAAAGAAGGTCAGGAAGGTCACTTTCAATGGAGAGAAGCTCAAGGTTACCAAGTCCAAGTACGGCAGCTTTATTGGTAGTCTCCCAGCCCCTGACGTTACTGTCGAGAGCCTCGCTTCCAAGTTGCCTTCTCTTAATGAGTGGAAGGTGGCCGAGGGTCTCCCTGAAGTTACTACAGACTACGATGATTCTCGCTGGACTGGTAAGTAACCCGAAACTTAATATTATGAAACAATTACTGATATGGTGTTTGCAGATGCCGATCATGAGACAACTCCTCACTTTGTTCCTCCTGACACTTACCCTGTCCTGTTTGCCGATGAGTATGGTTACCAGGCTGGCAACATCCTCTGGCGTGGTAGATTCAACGCAACCAAAGGTGATGAGCCTATGGGTGCTTATCTCCGTGTCATTGGTGGCCTTGCCAGCGGTTTTTCTGCTTATGCAAATGGCAAGTTCCTCGGCGCCTGGCTTGGTAGCATGGCCAACAAGACAGGCGAGCTAGAGCTATCTTTCAAAGATGTCAAGCTTAACACCGACGAGGACAACGTCTTGTTCGTCATCCAAGATACCATGGGCAAGGAGCAGCGTGAAGCAGCGCCTGATCCTCGAGGTATCCTCAACGCCACTCTGATCGCGGCTGATGGCTCTGCCGCCAACTTTACTTCCTGGAAGGTCACGGGTAATGCTGGTGGAAACCATCTCATCGAGCCTGTTCGTGGCACCTACAACGAAGGCGGCCTCCATGCCGAGCGCCTTGGCTGGCATCTTCCTGGCTTCGACGACAAGAAGTGGAAGCCTGGATCGCCTTCAGATGGATTCAAGGGCGCTACAGCACGCTTCTACCGTACCGTTGTACCCTTGGACATCCCCAAGGGCTACGATGCTAGCTTGTCTTTCACATTGCACACTGAGCACAAGGCCAAGCTTCGGGCTCAGCTGTACGTCAATGGCTATCAGTATGCGAAGACTCTGCCCTACATCTCAAACGAGACAAATTTCCCTGGTGAGTTTCACCTAGCACAAAGACACAAGTTTGCCAAACTAACCAGTTTATAGTGGTCCCAGGTGTTCTCAACTATCAAGGAGATAACACAATCGGTCTCAACGTCTGGGCCATGGATGAGGCCGGAGGATCTGTGGATGTTGATTGGAAGGTTAACGGTATCTATCGATCGGGATTCAACCCTCTGTTTGACAGCGAGTATCTTCGCCCTGGTTGGGAGGATCGTTCCCAGTACGCCTAGGAGCATATAGTGAACGGTGGATGGTATATTTTCCGGCCTAGATACTGCTGTCGTTGTGTGTAAAGCTGGAGTGCAAGGGTTGATACATGGATGTGTTCTTTATATCGTCAAGTTTGGTAGAGCCTTTTGTCAATGCGAACAATCGACTATCAACTTTTCCAAGCTGCGCCCATTGAATTCTATTATACATTTCTCTTTTATTGGAAAAGTATGTTTAAGTTTATAATGGAAAGTCTTTTCTCCGCAACAAGATGGGATGTGCTGCTGACTTGGTATACTTATTGCTCTTATCCTGTCCCAGGATATACCTCGGTTTTCCGAATCCTGCGTTGCACAGTTGTTACCTAAGTGCCATTTGTAGTATTTTAATTTTCCCTCCCGATCATTGTTTTGAACACGTTTATTCGAGTTACAACATGGAAAGTTGACACCTCCTTTCCACAACATGGTACCACTTGGTTTCTGTCCTTAACTTTCATTGCATTCTCGCATTGAAGACGTAGCTCGAAGTTGTATCATTAATATTGTGCACACTCTTACCCTACAGTAGAAGAGCTAACAAGCGTTGATTTCTGCTATTCCCGCTAAATCATATCATTACTATGGCCTACTGTAATCATCACCTCTTTATGGTGTTCTCCAATACAGTAAGACTTGGGGGGATTGTCGATGACCCCAACCCTAAAAGAAGATCAAACGATGTTGATTGTCACTGGATGCGGATTGACAAACATCCGGCGGACTGAGCAGGGAATGCATCCACCCGATTTGCTCCACCAATGGCCTATCGGATAGCTGCCGAAAATATCCGTGTCCGAGAAACCGTCGGAAAAGCCGGATGCGGACAGAATCGTCATGTTGCCGCCAAGGCTTATCCGCCTGACTGACGCGGAGGATCACGTACTTCCCAGATTCTATGTATTTGGTCATTGACTTCCAGGCTTGTCCAGGTTTCTCAGCTACTGCAGGTTGTTAATCAATTTACATTGTTTGACCAGCCACTAGACTACGCGCTGTGCCTCAAATTCATCATGGGTAAGATAGCATCAATCGAGTATTTCCGTGTTCCGCCTCGGTGGCTGTTCGTCAAAATCACAGACGATACTGGCGCCTTTGGATGGGGTGAAGCTTCTCTCGAAGGCCATACCAATGCAGTCGAAGGTTGTCTTGATGCATGGTCTGAGAGATACACGGGACTTGATGCTGAGTAAGTTGTGCCTCCTTTTCCGATACAAGGTCACAACTAACGTGAAACAGCGATATTGAAAACATCTGGCAACTGTCTTGGCGCGGTGGTTTTTATCGTGGAGGTCCGGTATTTATGAGCGCCTTGTCTGGCATTGACATTGCACTCTGGGATTTGAAAGGTACCTAGAGACTCTAAACCGTTTTTGGATCGAAATAATCTGTTTTTTGTCCACAGATGATCATTTTTCGCTAACCAGAAACAAGCGAGGAAACTCAATGTGCCAATATACCAACTACTGGGCGGCAAGGTCAGGAACAAGATCCGAGTCTACGCCTGGATTGGTGGTGACAGACCGAGCGCTGTGGAGGCTCAAGCGTAAGTAACAATGATTCTGGTTAAGAAACTATATACTCATGTCCATTAGTCAAGCCCGTAAGGAGCAAGGGTTTTTTGCTGTCAAAATGAATGGTACAGCAGACACGGCGTGGCTGGACTCGCCTTCAGTCTTCAAGGAAGTCATTGCTAGGGTCGAGGCAGTCAAGGCACTTGGATTAGATGCCGCGGTTGATTTCCACGGTCGTGTCCACAAACCGATGGCCAAACGTCTTGCCAAAGCTCTGGAACCATATGAACCGCTATTTATCGAAGAGCCCCTGCTTTCAGAGAACATCAGCGGTATCAAGCAGCTATCTGAACTGACCACTGTTCCAATTGCTCTAGGAGAGCGACTCTATAGTCGATGGGACGTAAGACCGTTCCTCGAGAATGGTTCGGTAGATATTTTGCAGCCAGACATTTGCCACGTTGGAGGTATCTCAGAAATGAGGCGTATCGGAGCCGCGGCAGAGACATACGATGTCGGTCTTGCTCCTCATTGTCCCCTGGGCCCTATTGCTCTGGCAGCAAATATACAGGTAGATGCAACGCTGGCCAACTTTGCTATCCAGGAGATGGGCATCGGTATGCACTATAACAATGGAGGACAGGATATTACGAGTTATATCACAAATCCCGAAACCTGGGATGTACGAGATGGTCATATCGATATCTTGACCGGTCCAGGGCTAGGTATTGAAATCAATGAGGAGGAAGTCAGGCGACTATCTAAGGATACAAAGAGCTGGCCTGTGCCCGAGTTTCGAGGGCCTTGTGGGGAGCTTCGCGAGTGGTAAGGTGTTAGGCAACTTCTGCCTGGCATAGAAGTATATCATAAATAGACGCACATACTTCCTTTAAATACTGGTGTTTTGTGGTAGAAGTTATGAGAGGTATGAGTCTATTGTTGTTGTAGAAGCGCCTTCCGTTGTAGAGGCCCAAATGTCTGGTAATATGCTTAAATCCCGGAGTAGTACATGCTTTATTAGCAGGACATCAGCTTGGCTCTTGAAGGCGAAAGTTGACTGAGCAAGATCTTATGAAGTACAATATACATACAGAATAACATATCCAACTAGAAATTCCAGTAGATATTGAGTTAGCTTAGGTCAAGATGTGTTTGTTTTAATATTTCACATTCTATATCAAGTTCAAGGCATGACATCATATCCAAGCCCCATCAACAGAGTAACAACTTCCACTGACAAACCCACTCTCCGGACCAAGTAGAAAGCCAACCACGTTTGCTACCTCCTCAGCAGTACCGTGGCGTTGAAACGCAATAGGCTCTTCGAACGGTGCATCAGCTGGGCGTTCCGTTCTGTCCCAATACCCTTGCATCAGAGGAGTGTAGATTGGACCGGGTGCTACTGTGTTGACACGGACCTCTCGACGACCATTCTCCTTGGCTGCAACGCGAGTAAGACCCAAGACTCCATGCTTACTTGCGGCGTAGGCGGCATGGTTCGCTATCCCTATTCATACTTAGATTGAACGAAGAAATAGTTCAGATAGCACGGCTTACCGGTTGTAGCATGGATAGACGCCATGTTGACAATTGATCCACCATCCTCAATATGTTTAAGCTCTGAACGAAGACAATACATCATTCCAGTCAAGTTTATGTTGAGAATCTGGAACCACTCATCGTCCTCGAGCTCTGTAATGGGCTGGATGCCGTGGCTTTTGCCGATGATGCCTGCAATATTGGCTGCTCCATCTAGACGACCAAACTGACTCTTGATGTTGGCAATCCACGATTCCACCTGGTCTCTTTCGGAGACATCAACTCTAGTGACCGAAAATTGAACTTTCGGAGTCCTAGAGTTGAAATGTTCCTCAACTTGGTTGAGAGCAGCTGTGTTTACGTCGGCGATGCAGACTGTGCCACCGCGTTCGGAGAGGAGCTTGGCTGTTGCAAGACCGATGCCGCTTGCACCACCGGTCACGGCATATACTTTTCCACTAAGAGACATATTGGATGTATGAGAAGTGATTCGAGAATGCACTGATTTGATACAGATCTGCACCACCAATCTCATGTCTTTGTATCAAAGCATCCAGCTTGCGTACTATGACTCCGATCCTCGGGAGGGGATGACAGCTAGCCGAGAAGTCGGGAGACACATTTCCGACGGATGCGGACGGATATAAGCTCCGATGACTAAAATTATCCGCCAACCCCATACGCGTCATCTAGGCGTAGTGAAGAAATTCCTGTCGTACACTACAGTATCACGTAGAAGCTAACGAGAGTTTGCTCTAACAATCATCCCGTGGTAGTAGGATCCGTCCAAATTCACAACACCCATGGCCACCTTAGCTACTCTTTATATCTCCCTATCTTGACCCAGTAGCTTAAAATAACCATGCACCATCGACGAGTTGACTCAGTAAATTAATGCACGACAAACTAAGTAATATTACCCATCATGAGCGGATATTTGCCGTTAAAGCCAGATACCACCTATTCACCATCTGTTAATAATTGACATCATCATTTTGCATCTCAAATGAAAGCTTACCATAGCATCAAACTGGCCCCAGCCTGTGAGATCCTCCAGAGAATCAGAGGGGCTGATATGCCAGTCATTCAAAGAACCCATCCCTGAAAGATCAGGGACGTCCATATTGAACCCAGCTTCTGCCATTGCCTCAGCATCGGGAACGAGAGAGTTGAAATTTTGAGTTCTCGCATTCATCGACGATTGAACTTGATTGGGACCCTGGGCGAGTCCTCTTTGTTTTACAGCCTCGGCACGAAGCTCTTCCAAGACGAGGCAATATCGAGAAGTCAGAGTTCCTTCGTCGGCTATATCTACAATCTGTTGCTGACAACGCTCAGCAGCTGCAAAATATGCCTGATATACGTCTTGTTGTTCTCTGCTGCGCTGGATGGTGTAGACGTAGAGGATGACACAAGCAGAAAAAGCAAAGTAAGGGGTGAACTAAAAGATTATCAGCTAAATTTTGGATAAGTATCTGATTAATAGACTTTACCCAGAAAGCTCGAAACAGCTGTTTGGATTGAACGAGCGTGTCCACTATGCCAACAATATTCATTGCCGCGTTGAGGCAGTCTGTGGCGCTCTCGTCGAGCTGTGCTCTTCGCTCATTCTCCTCAACTTGCCGTCTACTACTGGTAAGTCTTGCAAAGTTGCTGAGCAGCAATGGACGATTGGTTAGAATGACGGTATGCCAGTAGGCAAGGTTAAGGACGTTGCGCTGTCGCTGATAGATCAAGATCAACTGTACAGCATTTGCGGGATCTTGATCGAGGAAATTCGACATTTGTGATCTCCAAGTTTTGAGCTCTTGCATATATTTGGCTGTATGGGTGAGCCGTTGGGTTACAGTCATGGGTTGGATGGAGTAGACGTCCATCAATATTCCGCTAAGTATACGCGATAGCCTGCAAGTTAAGCGTCAGTTTCCTGTGGAGACTCTGCATGTGTGGTATTTACTTGGCATAAGCAATCGGCCCGGATGTAACAGATAGTAGCGGTCTCGAAGGAGAGGGTATAGGCCCATCCGCATTATCAATGTCGTCGTCATCAACACAGGATGGGAGTTCTTGATCGATATCCCTGTCGTGAAAAGTCCGAGGTCTCCCAAGAGCTGCACTGAGGTAATTGTCGAGACTATAAGCACTCCAAAACGTTCTTCGGCGACACTCGATCTCAACTCGGGAAATGGAGTCGGATCTAGCGTTTCGATTGCGATGTAGACCGAGAGCGAGAGCTAGACGAGCGACAGTACCGAAGAGGCTCCAACAATGGTTTATTCGTGATTGTGAGAGGAGCCAGAGGCATTGGCAGAGACGGGCTTGAACGCTTTCGAGTCGCACGGCACCCTGCTCCATTGATAGTTGGTGGTTAGCTGCTCGAAAGTATCGCACACTGAATCGTCAGTCAAAGAGATGCCTTAGTGTGTTGAACATCACTCGACATACCTCGTATTGACACCTGACTGGGATAACTTGGCTACCATATGTTCCTGAGCAATTGCAAAGACCATGAAGAGGACAGATGTCTCTACAGGCGCCGTATCCTTATCGTACATTGCGCCTTTCGTCACGTAGAACTCGTCAAGCCGTCGCTCAATGGTTGGTCGATGCAGGAAGCGATCCACAGGGACGGCAAAGTCGAAATATCTCTGGACCAGTCGGGTAGTGTCTTCTCGGTTGAGGAGGAAGAAGAATGTCGGATCAAGGTAGGGTTGTGCAGTGTCTGCCGAGTTGGAATAGGCTTCACCCCCAGGTAATGGAGCGTCTCCAAAGTTAAAGACGGAGAGGCCATGAGGGAAAGAGACGGTCTCGTCAAAACGTTTCTGGATTCTGGAGAGAAATGAGATACCGGACGAAGAACCAACATAGTAGCCTTGGAGATCAGTCTGGGTTGGTTCAGGTGATGTGCGAGAAGCAGGCTCTGTAGTTATCATTGGGTTTCCCCCAGCTAGTGACGGGTCTAGGTCTTCTAAAGCCGTTTGGCTAATAAAATCATTGAATGACTCCCTCCTTGTTCTCGAATTTGCTGCTATCTGAGGTAGAGGACCAGGCCGAGAGACTCGGACATTGGGTCGTCTCCCTCTAGTATGCGTGGCGTTGAAGGAGCAAGAGGCTGTTGCTTCTGCACAGACATTACATGGCTGTTGACCGTTGCATCGCACTTTTCTCCTGGACTGAGTCAGTCAGTGACCAACAAAAAGTGGACGCGTCCGTATTACTTCTTGCATCTATCGCACGCACGCGTCACCCGGATCCGACCGTTTGGTCGGGACGAGTTGGAAGTGGTATGCAAAATAAAGCCGCCCTGGTCCCTGTGAGGAGAAGCTACGGTCTCTTCCGGGACGGATCTTTCCTGCATATTAACTGATTTAGTCGGCAAAAAAGTTTGATGCAATGTGAGTGTTTGGGGGAGAAGATCCGAGGAAATACTAGCTGATAAGCTGCTACTTTTCCGTCGGATAATTAAGTTCCGTCTTAAGTGCGGGGAAGCCTTGTTTCGGCCCTTAGCTTGCTGCTGGCACTTTCTTAAGACTTGCCCCTCAATTGAATTCAACGTAACGGAAATTGGTCAATCAATCATTTATTAATATCTTAAGCCTTTAAGCACATTCTTGTATTGTAATGTTACTTCTTGGGAGGTATTAAGACTCTTGCTAAAGAGCCCGTTTTGTGTTTGCGCACTAGAGCCGTAATTTGCCGAGAATGAAAGAATTTGGGGGCAGCTCTGAGCTTTGTCGAAAGCCGGGATAGAGGCAGACTGCACCGTTAAAGTGGTAAGGTAAAGCAAAGACAGTCAGTAATTACTTCTGTAAGAGGTCTTTGAGCGTACTTTGTTTGATCCCCATGTCATAGTAACTAACTCTAACCCATAAGCCACTAACTAAAACTGCTTTTACTAGTGTGCCGGTCTGCAAAACTTCCGTAATCGTGACATGAGTCAATTTAGGGTACACTTGGAGCTCTAAACCTGGTTGCCCTCAGCATGAATTACGCCACCCTTCTCCTCAGTATGTCCCATCTCTTGAGCAAAGGTAGTAGTAGGAACCCATTTGGCACTCTTGCGCGGGCTTGTTTCCATAAGCATGCGGTCGACTTGCTCAAGGGAGAGTCCTTTCATCTCAGGAACAAGAAAGTAGGCAAAAACAGCACCCAAGAAACAGAGCGCACCCCAGAAGAAGAAAACTTTAGGCCCGAGGTTAACCGCACCTTTCTCATCTCCAGTCATGTAAGGAGAGATGACTGCAAGCACACAGTTCCAGAACCAGCAGGAGGCTGTCGAAATGGCGATACCACGGGAGCGGATAGGAAGAGAAAACACTTCTCCCACGACGACCCACGCAGCAGGTCCCCAGGTGGTGGCAAAGAAGAAAATCTGGAAGCAGATGACAGCGATCATGCCCTTGACAGCTGTTTCATCGTTGGGCATGGCAGTTCCGACAGCGCCAATGACGTACTGCATACAGAACATGGCAAGACCACCATAGATGAGGAGTGGTCGGCGTCCGAATCGCTCAATGGTCCAGAAAGCAAGAGGAGTAGAGAAGACGTTGACCAGAGTTGTGATAAGCGAGATGAGGAACGGGTTGGAAATCGTTCCCAGTTGCTGGAAGAAGGTTGTCCCATAATAAAATATGAAGTTCATGCCTGACAGTTGTTGCATCCCCTGAATTCCAGCTCCTACGATTGTTCTTCGGATGTTAGAGCTGGGGCTGGTGATGGGGCCCTTGAAGCAGACTAGCCACGACTTGACATAGCCAGTGTCGGGCGTAACGGTCCTTTCGTACTCATGGTTCGCGATGATTTCCGCGAGTTCGTCCTGGATGTACTCGGAGGTGGGAGGCTGTCCTCGAATGTAAGAGAGAGAGTCGGTTGCTTTTTGTATATCTCCTTTCTTAACAAAATATCGAGGTGATTCAGCTGCAACTTACTGATTAATATTGTTCTAAAGGAATTGCCAAATAAAGGAATTGCTGAGAGTCTTACGAAGAATAAAGAGAGCAATAGCTAGACTAATTGCCCAAAGGAACTGGAGGCCTATAGGGATGCGGTAAGATGCAGTGTTGCTCATATTCTGAGTGCCATAGACAATACAGTTTGCCAAGAGGAGACCAATAGTGCTTTGATGATTATATTAGCATCTCTCCGGTATTATCATCAAAGACAATCAGTGTCTATATAACTTACATGCAGAATTGATATGCAGAGACAACGGCGCCACGGATCTTCTTAGGGGATACCTCAGACATATATAAAATAATGACGGCGGATTCAAAGCCGACACCCAGTCCAGCAACGAGTCGTCCGAGGACCATGACTGCCAACTGGCCACTGCTGGCAATCTGGAGGACCACACCAGCTGAAAAGATGCCACAGCCCATGAGAATGGTGATACGACGGCCCAGCATATCGGCAAGGTCGCCAGCAACAATTGCACCGAGAAAGGTTCCCAGCGAGAGAATCGAGGTGATGAGAGACTTTTCAGAGGACGAGATGGTGAAAGGGCGCGAGGCATCGACAGGAGCTCCGGCTTCAAAGTCATATTCCATGCCAGTGTACTGCTGGATGAAGTAGGGCATACCAAGTACACCACCCATCCAGCCAATGTCGTAGCCAAAAAAGATACCACCAAAGGCAGCCGAGACGCAGCAGAGATAAGCCTTCCAGGTGATGGGGGCCTCGATCTTGGACAGATCGGTCGTGCCCCGAACTGACTCGACGCTGGGAGCCATTGTTGAGGTCGATGAAGTGATGAAGCAGTGTTGGATAGTTGCCTGTGTAGAGAATTGTTTCAGATATCTTAGAACGGGTCGACGGCCTTTATGAGTAAGGAGCGGAGAGCCACAAAGCAAAGATGGCTGCAAGTAGACAAGGCTTCGACTGAACGCGTTTCCCCATGGGGAACAGGGCAATTCCGGGGTAATCAACTATCGAGGGATAATCATGCGGGGGAGTAAATGGTTCCATGTGCTAAGCCTTAAAGCCGTCACTTTGATGAGCCAGTGTAGAATGGGCCATCAGCAGCTTGGCGCAAGAGTTGAGTTGAATAACTTACCATACCAAATGATTGGTGCCACTGCCACCATATTGGGTGAGGTTTTTCGGATGATGTGGTCGGAACCAATGGACTAATGAGTTCACATCCGTCGGAAAATACTCATCCGTCGGTCACAGCAACGCCGCCGCTTAAGGTATCTATGTAAATGAGGGTAGCCTGACTAAAAGGTCTACCTCCGTCCAATGGCGCATCGTGCTGACTGGTCAGCCATTCCGCGCACGCGGCTCCGTGTGGACGTAACTCACCAGCCGCCCACCAACTATTTCCATCGCACTAAACGAGACATCCGTGTGTCGGCTTTGCACAAAGTAGGCAGATCCTTACCACGAGCTTCATCCATTCCGTTTTCAAATATCTCAAGATGCTCCACCTGTATCGTACCACATGACTCATCATCACTTTACGAACACGGACTAGACGGCAAAACGGAAAATATCCGTCTCATATACCCGTCTGATACAGTGTAACAAGCTGGAATCGGAACCAGTCATCCCAGCTTCGCATATCACATACTCTTAAAAAGCTGAACCTTGCGACGCCTGTTCCTTGATATGCTTATCTAATTTCTACACTGAATCTGACTAGATTAACATGACGTCTCGCGTTCCTCCCGACGGCGTCTTCGTGCCCATGCCGACGTTCTTCAAGGACAAGGCCGAGGCTCCTCAATTACAGCCTGCCATCGATGTAGCCACGCAGGCCGCCCATAGCATGTACCTCGCCAAGTCGGGCATCACGGGCCTGGTGCTCATGGGCTCTACGGGTGAGGCCATTCACATGTCGAGCGCTGAGCGTGTCAACCTCATATCGGGTGTGCGCAAGGGCCTCGATGAGGCAGGATACAAAGACTATCCCATCATGGCAGGAGTACTCGTCAACAGTGTCGATGAGGCGCTTGAGTGGCTGCGAGATGCTCAAAAGGCGGGAGCTCAATGGGGACTTGTGCTTGGGCCTGGATACTTTGGCGGTGCTGCGACGCAGGATAATCTGGTTGAGTGGTTTACCCTGGTCGCTGATAACAGCCCTCTACCGATTCTACTGTGAGACAATAAGGCAACCTAATTTCAAAGAGGGGCTAAGCTAATCATGAATTACAGATACAATTATCCAGGTGTCACCAACAACCTGTTGATTAGCATCGACTCCTATGTCAAGTTGGCACAACATCCTAACATTGTTGGGTGCAAGATGTTTGTTCCCCAACTACCCGGGCCTTTATCTTAGTTTGCTCACATTCAACAGGTCCCACGGAAACGTCTCTCACCATCTTCAACTATCTCTCCACCCCAAGATTGACCATTCCAAGTTCCGTGTCTTCTCAGGCTTTGGCCAACAACTCGGCCCCATCGTCGTCTTCAACGGCGCCGGCGTCATCGATGGCCTAGCAGCCATCTTCCCCAAGACTGTGACCCGCCTGTTCTCGCTCGCCGCCAAACGACCGCTGGATGAGTCAACTTTGGAAGAGACGCGCAGGTTACAGTGGAAGGTGTCCACGGCCGAGGAGTTTATTGTCAAGCATGGTATTCTTGGCATTCGCGAGGGCATCTTCAAGGTCTTGAGCTTTGGCCATTTGTCTGGGGGACGGCTGCCGTTGAGAGGAGCTCTGCCCAAGGGTGCATATGAGGAATGGAATGAGGTTCTCGGACGGGTGGCTGACGAGGAGAACAAGCTGTAGCTTTAACGCAAGGAAATGTCTTTACGATAGAATTGATTGGATGAATAGATGACTGTCATATGTATTATAGACCAGAGTATTTTCTAAGTGTGTATTTGCGCATCCCTTGCGAGACGGGTAGGTGAAAGATTTGCCACATTAGATGTCAGGCACGCGGTTTGCATGTTTTATCTTTGGGCTTGTTGACGGTGCATCGAAGCGGC
This sequence comes from Fusarium cf. hostae, assembly GCA_011035825.1. Lineage (NCBI taxonomy): Eukaryota > Fungi > Ascomycota > Sordariomycetes > Hypocreales > Nectriaceae > Fusarium > Fusarium cf. hostae. The sequence continues at coordinate 8,956 of WEXE01000681.1, read as the reverse complement.
ACCGGGGCTTAGCTCCAAGATATCCTACTCGAATCCCCAAAACAGTATTACTGATGTGTTCACTGTGACGGCCCCAACATCAAACCCCGTAGGTTATACCTTGTTGTGTGTTGATTTCTGCATACCACTGTACGTCGATTCACAAAATGCATGTGAAAGGAGCTCATATTGCCTGTATTGGGCGGCAACGATGAAAAGGTAGAAGGAGATTTATTTGGGACGGCTTTGTTCATGGAATAGCCACGGGGACCAATACGCACATGCAGCTTTGACAGACCAAAGTCGGCTCGATTCTAACGCCACCTTATCGCATCGTATTATCAGATACGTTATTTTCACGTGAAGTGCCGTTGTGTTTGCTATAGATGGCTCTCGATTCGTAGATCGAACTAGATTTGCAGGGAGGGAACATGGCAACGGTTAGCGGAACAGGGGGTGACGGTCGGCTCGGAAAAACAGTGCCGTCTGCTTTTCCGAAGGGCGCTGCTTAGCCGATCCTTCTACCAGCTTTTGACGATAGCCGAACCTCGATGAGAAGGCTGTTTATCCAACGGAGATTACAGACCAGTGAGATCGCAAATTTTAGAAGAGAACAATTATGCGATGGCTAAGGATGTTTTCCGGGAGAGAATGTGGGACCGCTGAGTGGCGATTTAATAGCACGCCTTGATACAGCTGTGGCCCGAGTACAGATGTGCACAATGTCATCACGCCAATTCAATTGCCAGCAGTGACATGGATAACACAAACTTCTTCACTGACAGCCAGACACTGGTCCAAGACGCGCTGCAGGGCCTCTGTAGAACCTCGTCTGAGCTTGTCCTCGATCTGAACAGCAAGAGTAGGTTACTTGATAGCTCAATATTTTGTAAGCTAACGCCCGCAACAGCCATCTCCCGCTCGACCCATGACCCTTCCAAGCACGTCACGCTTATCAGCGGAGGCGGCGCAGGTCATGAGCCCGCGCATGCAGCTTTTGTTGGACAGGGTATGCTGAGCGCCGCCGTATCGGGTTATGTTTTTGCCTCTCCCTCGGTGTCACAGATTCTTGAAGCGATACACTCGGTTGGCGGCTCGGCGGGCACGATTCTCATCATCAAGAACTATACAGGCGATATCTTCCACTTTAATCTCGCAGCGGAGAAGGCTCGTGTTCGATGGGGTCATCGCGTTGAAGTCCTTGTCGTCGGGGATGATGTAGCCGTTGGCCGTCAGCGCATTGGAAAGGTTGGTAGACGTGGACTGGCTGGCACGGTACTCCTTCATAAGATCCTTGGGGCATTGTCTGCGAAGGGCAAGTCCCTCGACGAGCTGCTTGCTGTCGGCAGGCAGGTCATTGAGAACCTTGGGACATGCGGTGTCTCGCAAGGGCACGTGAATATCCCAGGGACCATTCCTCAAAATGATCCAGCTCAGCTGGAGCTCGGCATGGGCATCCACAATGAGCCTGGCCTCTACGTTCTGGATCCTCGTCCCACACTAGATGGACTCCTTGATCGTATGCTGGCATTGTTAACACGGATGGATGATGAGGACCGTGCCTACGTCAATTTTGATGGGGAAGCGCCACTACTGCTGTTGAATAACCTCGGCGCAACATCGCAGCTGGAGATGAGCGCCATCCTTCACCATCTGTTGGAGAGGTTGGGTAGGTAAACTCGCCTCTATTGTTGGTGCGAGCTAACAAGCTCAGGCAAGCTGAACCTGCAGCCCATTCGAGTTCTTACCGGCACGTTCATGACAAGCCTTGATGCTTTGGGATTCAGTATCACGCTTCTGAAAGCAACTCCTGAAATGCTTGATGCTATCGATGATGTGACAACCGCCGTTGGCTGGCCACGCAGTGTCGCCAACTTGGCTGCCATTAACGGCAAGCAAGTTGTTGATTCGGAACGGGAGACGCTGCCGAGACCCTTATCTGACAGCACTGGACCGAAAAGTGAGCGAAGCCACAGGACACTTTTGCTTGACCTTTGTGCTGATCCTCCGTAGTTGACCATTACAGCTTCACCACAGCCGTAACAGCAGCATGCCAATCGCTCCTCGCTGCCGAGCCCAATATTACACAGAGCGACAGAATAGTAGGAGACGGTGACTGCGGGACAACGCTCTCCCGCGGAGCAAACGCAGTTCTCAAAGCTCTCCCAGAATCCCCTGTTACACCCTCCACCAGGGCAAGCGCAGCAGTAATGCGCATTGCCCTAGCGCTGGAGGGTAGTATGGACGGCACATCAGGTGCCCTGTACGAGCTCTTTGTCACCGCCTTGGCGGCAGCGCTTCAGACCATGCCGGAAGAAACTGCTACACTAGAGACTTGGGCTAGGGCAGCTGGTGTCGCACTGACGAGATTGCAGGCCATGACGCCTGCGCGCGTCGGCGACAGGACAATGATGGATGCATTGATTCCTTACGTCGAGACGTTAACGAAGGGTGATGTTGAGCAGGCTGTTAAGGCGGCGAGGAAGGGCTGTGAGAGCACAAGGGAAATGAAGGCAAGCCTGGGCAGAGCTGTGTATGTTGCTGGTGAGAATTGGAATAAGGTCGCTGATCCAGGCGCGGAGGGAATCGTAGCTATTGTGGAGGGACTCGCTCAAGGGTTAACAGAGCCATTGAATTAGCCCAGTAGTTAGAATAGGCCAGTATCATATGGCATGGGGAGAGGAACCTCAGCGTGAAAAACGGAAGTCGAAGCAAAGGACTCGCGCAAGATCTGGAGCTGTTTTGTTGCATCGTCGGCAGTTGATTGCGAAACGGACGGACAGTGGACCTGAACGGGATTCGCCAGGTACCTTAACGTGTATTGACATGAGGGGCCCAATAGATAGATAGATAAAGTTTATTGCACCCGGGAGAACGAATCTCGTAGAGCCAGTAGGTACGCTAAGCCATTTACAATTCCTCCGCATTGAATCGGTCTGCACAAAAGAAAACCCAACTTCTTGTCCTAAGTCTTTTCCGTTCAAGCCTCGCTTGACTCTGCTTGACAGGCCTGCTTAAAGGTTGGCCATCATGCCTTGCCCTGCCTGTCGCGTAACTTTACGCTCCGTCTCCCATCTTATGCGTCGGAACAGGAAATATTCCATCGTCTCTGGTGCGCGTCCGCACTCACACATGTCCCATTCTGCGGCTCCTATCTTGCTTAGGTAACCGTTGATCCTGGCCACTCCTGTACGAAGCTGCGAAAGCACGTCGGCTTCTCATCTTTTGAGACTGTCGTATAGCGCTTTCGTGTGTTTGCCTGGTAGGGCTCGGTCGATTCGTTTGGAGTAGCCGCCTGCTCTGTCGGGCAGTCTCCGTTGCTGACGTAGCTGCGCTGCCATCAGTCTGGTCCGAGTGGAGCGAGCCTGGTATGGCAGCGATTTCGGAGTGCATTCTGCTCTGGTTGCCTTCTGGGCTTGTCTCTTTGCCGCGCGGCCCATAGTCAGGTCGTCGTCTCGGGATGGTATCCACATCATCTTGACCCTGTTATTTCCCTTTCTCAGTTGCTGTTGGAAAATCCGGGGATCCCCTTCCCTTCAGGATTCAGACTGTTAGTCTGAAAGTCCTAGATGAAATCACCTAGAGATATAAACCCGAGAAGAACTCTCATCTCAATAATGAACAAACAAGTTTCATAAATATATTTTCACCCAGCACTACTGCGCAATATAAACAACAGTTGCTCGACGTGCTCATAGATCTGACGGATGGTGGCCTGGCCAGATTGCTGTCGCGGCCGTGCGATCGCTTTGAGTGATGACTGGCTACTTGATAGCACCGTAAGCTCTCGGGATTCTAGGCCATCAGGCATGCATCGCAATGCCATCGCTATCGCCTCTAGCTCGGCCATGTAGGGGATTCTGGTCGACTCGCGACCCAAGAGTAACCAAATATCTAGCCACTATCTTGTCTATCTAGCCAGGTGCCATATAAGCTTGGATCGTCTCCATCCGCTCGATACCGCTCCCTTCGTGAGCAAGTACCAGTCTCTTCAACGGTGACATGTATCTTTGGCTCGTTGACACCTTGAGGGTTGCGAGCGGATGTCTTTGGCAGGGTCTGGATGTTGATGTACGATCTCATGCCAGCTTGAGCATGCCGCTCGCATACTGTCTGGATGCTAGCTTCCGCTTCGGCCACCGCCGTAGACATCGTCCGAAAAGCGCCCGTGATGGCACGCGCCCCCATCTTCTGAGCCCTATTGAACCAGGTCAGTTCTCTTTCACCTCGTGCGTGCGACCACAAGACAGAGGCATAGTCCATGGCCGGCGCCACGGTTGCCACGAAGAGCTGTCTGGCCGTACGTGGGGATAGCATCCTGAGTCTTCTCAGACACATGGCTGCTGTGAGACCTTTCGCGGCCGCTTCGGCCATGTGCTTCTTGAACCTGAGCTTCGCGTCCATGACCACTCCCAAGATCTTGGCCTTCTGCTTCGGCTTGACCACTTCTCCCTTGATCGTGAACGGGATGCGGCTGGTGCGTTCGATGATGCGCGTAAAGTGGACGATGGTCGTCTTGTCGCGCTCAAATGTCGCCCTGCTGCGCCTCTTCCACGCCAGTGCGCGGTCGATGATGGCCTGTATGCCGTCTCTGTTCTCTTCCGCCGTCGGGCCTGTGACCCAGGCTGAGTAGTCATCAACGAACGCCATCGAGCCTCCCTTTGAGTCTATCCTGCTTTGCACCAGGTCTGCATTGAAGAAGAGGAAGAGCACCGGCGATAGCGGCGACCATTGCGGAAGGCCAGTCTGCGGCAGCTCCCGTAGCGCAGACGTGTAGCCGTTTACCGTGATCGTCGCCGTGCGGCTCGAGCAGAAAGCATCGATCCACCTGACCAGCCTCTTGGGTATACCCCGCGCTTCCAGCCTTTGCAGCAGCATATCCTTGAACACGCCATTGTAGGCACCCTTAACGTCGAGCCTAACTAGGCTGACCATTTTGTGAATCCGCCATGCTTTGTAGACCTGTTCCTGGAAGAGAAGCAACGCCTGCTCTGCCGACCGCCGCTTTCTCGCCCCCAAGTGATTGGTGGGCAAGAGCCCGTACGTCTCGACGGCGTACGAGATGCGGTCCGCCACTACTGCTTCGAGGATCTTACCCAGCGTCGATAGCAGCGAGATCGGCCTCCACGCCTTTGCCTTCTTGTAGTCACCTTTACCCGGTTTCTTGAGCTGGATGATCTTGGCGGTCCTCCATTGGTCTGGCAGTCGTCCTTCGTCAATGATGTGTGGAACAGGTGCAACACCCGCTCTTTCACTACGCGGCCACAGCTGCTTCCACACCATCGCCGGCAGCCCATCTTGTCCGGGTGCCTTCCATGCCTTGGCTTCCATCACCTTCTCCTCCACCTCCTCCATCGTCAGGTTCGGCATGGCTACTTCCCTGCGCATCGGTCGTGGGCCGTCATCTTCCATGTCTGCCGGTAGCGGTGGGAAGAAGGTCCTAAGCAGTTCCTCCGCCTGTTCGAATTTACCTTGCGTCGTCGTCCCGTCTGCTCTTTTCGACGGAGGCACTTTGTCACCATTCGTCTCGTCTCCTGGTTCAGATACTTGGCAGCTTGCCAGATGTTCGTCCCGTCGGCGAGAAAGTCTTCCCAATGCGCCTTTTTCTGCATTTTGATGGCATCATGATACTCTTTGGCTGCTTCCTTGGCTCGACTTTCTAGGCTGTTGATTCGTTGACCAGCCTGTCACCGGGCCTCGCTAGGTTCCTCTAGAATGTGTATGTCCTACGGAGCTTCATGAGATCTGTTGTCTACTATCTCTTCGCGTACGGCGACGGCTTTGCTCTTGGTACTAGTTCATGAATCGCGTCGAGAACCACTTCCATCAACCTGTCCGTCTGCGTCTGAACCCCACCACCCCACGGAAGTGGTTCGAGTTTATCCCTCACCCTCTCCCTGATTGCATTCCACGGTGCGTTCCTAAACAGCAGCCTTGGGTCTACTGTCCTCTCGGGCATCGTCAGATCAAACTCCGTCTGGATGGCCCTGTGATCTGACCCGTGTTCGGTCGGGTGTATACCGCAGTGGACCATCTCTTCTGCCAGCTCAGCTGATGCGAGCGTCAGGTCGATGGTGCTCTCACCACCCGGTCCTTCCACGTCTTTGTCCCGTGTGGGAGAAGACTGATCAGGCCGTGCTTGTCCATGAAGTCGATGATCGGCCCGGCTTCGCCTTGCCTCCTGCCTGTTACCTCGTCGCCTCCCCAGAGCTGGTCGTGACGGTTGAAGTCGCCGGCCAGGTTATATAGTCGATGGGACGTGAGGCCGTTTCTGGAGAATGGCGTTGTGGATGTATTGCAGCCGGATATCTGTCACATCGGGGGTATCTCAGAGCTTAGGCGCATCGGGGCTAGTTGTGAGACATACGACGTTGGTATTGATCCTCACTGCCCGCTGGGCCCTATCCCTCTTGCAGCCAATATACATGTTGATGCAATGCTTCCCAACTTTGCCATTCAGGAGATGGACATAGGCACGCACTATAATAACACGGGGCAAGATATCACGAGCTATATCACGAATCCTGAAATCTGGGCTGTACGAGACGGACATATCGACATCTTGTCCGGTCCGGGCTTGGGCATCGAGATCAACGAGGAAGAAGTCAGGCGGCTGTCGAAGGATACAAAAAGTTGGCCTGTGCCTGAGTTTCGAGGTTCTTGTGGAGAGCTTCGCGAGTGGTAGAGATAGAGTTGATAGAAGCTCCAAGTTGCTGTAGACACAGCTTAGAAATAGACGCACTTACGAAGCCTAGCCCGTTTATGATGTCACAAGTGACAGTCATATACTCACATACGAATCGCCTTGTTTGTTATTGTCGAAGCAACTTGTTTTACAAGGAACTTTTAGTTCCCAGCTATATGACCTCGCCCTTGCTTATGATAGAACCCATACAAGCTAGAGGATGAAAGAAAGGCCCATGTGCATGTGAAGATCACTAAAGATAGGCATTTGCAACAGGTAAGGCTTGGGTAATGGGTTTCCCACGGAACCATATGATCGTATTGGTGGTAGAGTAATTTGTGTCAATTTCTACTTTCGGATTCCTTTGAAACCTGAGAATTACATCCAGGCTCCGTCAACAGAGTAACAAGCCCCACTAACAAAACTGCTCTCGGGTCCAAGCAAGAAGACAACCACGTTTGCTACCTCCTCCGCAGTACCCTGACGTGGAAACGCAATAGGCTCGTCAAAGGGCGCGTCGGCTGGCCGTCCTACCTCGTCCCAATATGCTTGCATCAATGGAGTATAAATTGGTCCTGGTGCCACTGCGTTGACGCGTACTTCTAGATGGCCATTCTCCTTGGCGGCAACGCGAGTAAGACCCAAAACCCCATGCTTACTTGCAGCGTAGGCGGCGTGATTCTTTACACCTATTTATGGTTAGATAGAACGAGAATATAGTTAGGAGAGGAGAGCTGACCGGTTGTGGCATGGATGGACGCCATGTTGACAATCGATCCACCATTTTCAATTTGGTTGAGCTCTGAACGAAGACAATACATCATTCCTGTCAAGTTAATGTTGAGGATTCGGAACCACTCATCATCCTCAAGTTCTGAAAGAGGCTGGACGCCGTGGCCTTTGCCGACAATGCCTGCAATATTGGCTGCTCCATCTAGGCGACCAAATTGACTCTTGATGCCGGCAATCCAGGATTCCACCTGGTCTTTTTTCGAGACATCGACTTGCGCGACTGAGAACTGGACTTTAGGACTTTTGGAGTTCAGATAGTCTTCAACTTCTTTAAGTGCAGTTGTGTTCACGTCGGCGATGCAGACCGTGCCACCATGTTCCGAGATGAGCTTGGCTGTTGCAAGGCCGATGCCGCTTGCGCCGCCGGTCACGGCGTATACCTTTCCGCTAAGAGACATGGTTGAATGTGTGAGAGTAATCGAGTGATTGAGAATGTAGTATCTTTGAGCATAGTTCCAGGGTCAGGCCTCCAGCATCGATGTGGTGTCTTTCTATTGTACAACCACCCCGCCTCTTCTGGAAGGGAAAGGATATCCTAAGAGCGAAGGGGCAAATTTCCGACGGATATATAATGTTCGGGGCTCTCATTGGCCAAAATTATCCGTCGGTCCAACGCGTGTCACGTAACTTCGCCGGAAACCAGCGAGGTTACCATCAACGTGCCAAAAGTCTGGAATCACCCGACTGGACCCCGCATTTCACATCAGCGTAAGCAAACCTTCACAACAACTTCAATCAATAGTATTACAGTGAAAATTACTGTCAGGATGGCCGTCTTTTGGCCCTGAGATAAGCGCAGATCGTGTATTAAACATGAATTTACTCCGGAGCAAAGAGTAGCGATAATGGCGGAGTTACGCACCGGCAAAACTCAGAGGGAAGTTGCGGATAACTTCAACACCACCCAAGGCACCATCTCGAAGACCTGGGAACAACACCACAACTTGGGCTCACAGCCTCGAGAAGGGCGCCCAAAAAAACTCACGGCTCTGCAGATTATCAGGATTTATTCGTATATTAATCGGCACCGCGAGATCAGCTGGAATGGCGTTCTTTTAGAACTCGATCTCAATGTCTCGATCCGCACCTTAAAACGCCGTCCGCAAAGCCATTGGCGTCGCAAATGGAGGTCAAAACGACGAATTGAACTAACGTACATGATAAGCGAGCGAAACAGGCAAGCGAGCGGAACACCCCACTTTTCACCATTTAAGTAAATATTTAAATAATTCTTAAAAATTCAAATCAGGCCTAAAAGAGCTAAAAAGTGGATATAACTTATATAGCTATCTCTTTGAGTGGCACAAGACTCCGGCAGGTCACTCGCCCCACTTTGCTTACTAACCCCGCTAGTACCTGTGGGGTACGTGAAGTTCTCGTCAGACAGCTTCTTCATTTAAAGCACCTAAATCCTCATACAAATCACCCCTAGCAAGTCTCAAATAAAACAATGAGCTCTCCAAAGATACCTGAATTTATAGATGATCACAGCTTTGATAC
>WEXE01000680.1:0-45339 GCA_011035825.1 Fusarium cf. hostae | reverse complement strand
ATTTTATTTTCCTCTATTTTTATTCTCTTGCCTCTAGTTAAGTACTATTATAAATACTGCTATAGTATTAGTTATCTCCTGCCTATATAATAGCTTACTATACTTCTAACTTAGCCAGTCCTTATAGTCTTGCCGGCTCTTAAACTCTTATCTAGCCGCCTCTTATATCCATAGCAGTAGATCTGCCTTTATAGTTACAGCTAATGCCATAAGGATTACTATATATTTCCACCACCAGCACAAGGCCCCCTTTATCTTATAGCTATCTCAGCAGAGCTCTTATAATATATAGCAGTAAAAGCAGCTTAGGAATCTTGCCTGCCAGTCCTTCTTATAGTTAATTAGACCCTAGAAGTCTATATAGCTAGTAAAGGATAAGTCTTTTATCCCGGCCGTTAACTAACACTCGCCCCATATATGCCTGGCCTCCTCAATACCATCAAATATCCAGCAGATATAACAGCCTATCTTACCAAGCTCCTCGACCTCTTCTAGGGCAGATTTAAGAACTTCAAGGGCATAGGCATCCTGCCTGCCTTAGGTATGCAAGGCAATAATCCCCTATGCCGATAGCTCGCTCTTCCACGCCAGCTCGTCATAGTGGCAGTTATTGCATCTTGTAACCTTAGCCTCGTTATCGCCGCCGAGGTCCTTACAGTCCTGCAGGTCGCCGTCTAGGCATTAGCCAAGCAGCTAACGCCGGCACCCTCAGGTCCGGACCAGCCTGCATACCTCCTGCACGCTTATATCTAAGCAGGCCTCGCCTGCGGCGTCCTTATCCGGCCAGTCCTTATCTTCAATAATGACCTCGGCCATTACAGGCTCTCCGGTTCGTCCGGCCTGCCCGGCCTCCTGGGCGTAGTTGATAATACTAAAGGGTGCCTTAAGGTAGATAACGTAGATAATACCGGCGACGTCGATACCTGTGCCCAGAGCCGCCGTTGCTACTATGTAAGGGGCCTCGCCTCGGAGCTATACCTGGAAACCCTCCTTACGCTAGGCAATAAACTGCGAGTCGCTGTCGTTATATAAGGCGTGGTAGTAGTGGCAGTCGAGCTAGCAGGCGAGGGCCTTATATTTCGCCTGGCTAGTATAGTATATAATACCTTTCTCCCCTGCCGATAGGTCTAGCAATCATGCCTCTACCTGTCTCTTCACTTCTATTATGCCCCGCCTATTACAGATGCAAAGGACGGCATATCGCATATTCAGCCGGTAACTCGATGCCTGTATATAGAGCGGGTTCTGTAGCTGCATGGCCTCCTTAAAGTCACGCTGGCAGAGCAGCGGCAGGGTCCCGGTTAGGAAGATAAAGAGATAACCTAGGCTCTATAAGAGGATAAGGCCCCAGAGCTTTAAGCAGTAGGTCTTAGCAGCTATGAAGGTTAGGTGGCACTTGTTAATAACTATGCGGTCTAGCCTCCCATTAACGCTCAAGTCGGCCGCCTACTGCAGGAAGTCATTGGTTATAGCCGCCTCAGCTAACATAAGCGTGATCCTGGGCTAAGATGACCGTGCCTCGGGCCAGGGCTTGCAATCTAGGCCGGCATTAACACAGCGTTAGACAAGCTGCCTCTTAAGCTTGGCATAGGGAGCTACTATAATAGTAATACCTGCGCTTGCTAGCATGGCCGGGACCATGAAGACCAAGCTCTTGCCGCCACCTGTTAGCAGTACTGCCATAAGCGGGCTCTATTGAGCTGCAGCTTGCCTTATGGCCTCTTCCTGCTAGGGTGACCGAAATCGGGCATTGTTATTACGTAGCACTGCCCGTAGCGCCCATATAATCATATCTTCCTCCTCCTCCTCTTTATTCTTCTCCTTCTCCTGCTTCTCCTTCTCTTTTACCCCTATCTTGCCTGCCTGTAATGCCTTAAGGGATATAACCTTGGCCTGCTTCTTAGGGGGGTGTCCCTCCTTTACCTCTCTATCTTATCTAGGAATAGGCTTAACCTTCTTACCTAATGGCGATAATAGCAGTAATAAGCTTTTATTATAGCTAAGGAACTTATGCTAGTAATGGCTTACCTGCCTAAAGATCTCTAGGGACTTAGCTATTAAGTATTTAAGTATATTAATTATAATGCTATAGTTAGCGGCTATCTGGCCGGTGTAAGAGGCGGCTAGGTTATCTAGTACCTTATACTGCTCTGACTTATTATAATCATCCTTGCTATCCTCAAAGTCAGCCCGGCCAGCTCCTCGGTCACGGGCATGCTTCTTACTAATAGCAATGGCAATATGGCGCTAATCCTGGAGCATAATCCGGCGGCCAATATAATAAGACATCCACCTCCCTATAGCTGCTAATATTTGGCTGCTCTCCTAGGGTACTCCTCCTACCGCCTTGTTATGCCAGATAAAGTCGCTCGGCAGTGCCATCTTCTCCCCATATAGCTCCCACTTATTGGCCTCCTAGCGATCTATTAGCGGCCGGATATAGATCGTATATATCACAAATAGCTGCCTAATCCGCCTAGGCAAGAAGCAAGGGATAACCTTAGGCAAGTTAAAGTAGGCAAGGGACTTATAGTACTGCATAATAAGAATAACCTTGCCATTAATGATAAAGATATTGCAGTCCTTATTAATGCCGTTAATGAGGCGTAGCCCTGTAATCTCCTCTCCTCGGCTAGGTTAGCCTCTTGTAATGTGGGCGAGGAGTAGCAAGAACTCCTCGAACCTCTTGACTAGCTTGAGGTACTTCCTGATGCCCGCCTACTTCCACTTGCCTGTCTGGTTAAGAAGGTTAGTCTTCCGGGAGCTCATAATAAGGTCCTCGAGCATCTTAACCTCCTTACCGGCAAGACCATTGCGATAGATAAAGGATTGCCCCCGCCTCATCTGCATAAGGTCGTCCTCAATACCAGCCAGGGGGATCACAAAGCGCTTGTCGTTACCCTCCTTAAACATCAGCTGACCCTAGAGGAGGTCCTCAGCATCAGCCGTCATCTTGGCCACCATAGTCCAGAGGTCTTCTATTAGGATCGGCCTGCCTATAAAGTATATTATCTTACCTTACTTATTCTAGGATACTATAAGCCTGCTCCCTGTCTCCCTTACGATCTTCTTCCCGAATAAGAGCAAGCTCAGTATATAACCCATAGGTGAGTATGTAGCCTTGCAGAGCCAGGCGTCCTGGACCTGGGCGAATCGTTAGGTAAGGTCTTCTATGCCGTCCCGCTCCTAGGTAGGTATGGCCCACTCCCCTAACAGCGCCTGTCCTGTAAAGATGAGACCGGCGAGTACGTAGGTAAATAGGTAGGCCGGTTATAGCTGCCCCGTCTTGCCGTCAATCCCCAGCACGCCGATAAAGTGCTATAGCAGGCTCGCGAAAGGGTCCCCGTCAAGCCGCTGCGTCCAGAAGCCCGCCAAGACCTGTAGTATCTGCTCTTGTAGGCCCTCATCGCTATTGGGGCTATTATGGCGGCTGCTTGATGGCCTGCCCCCCTCGATCTCGTCCTCCTCCGCCTTATCATTATCTCCCTCAATCTCTTTATCTTCCTCCCCTTATAGATAGGCCTAGAGCTTCTCGAGGTTGGCCCTTTGCTCTAACGTAAAGCGAAAGCCGTGGTCGGCCAGGAGGACCTCTTCTTCTAGCGATAATATATTAAGACAGTAGCACAGAAAGCGTTTTATATAGCCCAGGTACCGGTCCATGCTGGTCTTCTCCTGTAGCGGCCTGAACGGTTAGCTATAGGCGTCGTGAGGGTGCGGGCTGGCTAGCAGCAGTCGGGTCATTAGGGGCATGCTCTTCAGTCCGCCAATACAGCAGTTAAAGAAGAGTTAATTTAGAGCTTTATTTATATGCCGCAGCACCTCGTCATTGCCCTTATTGCCTCGGCCGGGTATTTTACTACAGGCCTAGATATCTATTAGGTTCCTGCCAGTAAAGTGGGCCGACTAGCTGGTCTGCTTTAGCCAGTTAGTTATCTCATGCCTTAAGATACCTTTATCTATAACCTTCTATATCTCTTCTTATTCCTCCTGCTATAGTAACTATCCTTTGGTAATATAGGTAATTATTATCTGGTCTTCTGGCTGGGTAACTGTTATCGCTCCTCTTCCTCTTCTCCTTCTTCTTTTACTTCCCCCCCCTTCCTCCCTCTCTCCTTCCCCTCTTCCTACTTCGCAAACGCAGAAGTAACGGATCGCCCTCTTCAGACCGGTAAAGAAGGTCTATAAATGCACGGCGGCCCAGAGGTCCGCCTGGGTCTTCCTCTTGGCTGCCTTGGCGTTATGCTCGTCGTTAAAGTGCATGCATAGGCACTTCCAGCTTGGCGTAAGGTACCCGCAGCCTGGCCAGGTGCATGCGAAACTACAGTGGATGGGGAGACCCTTGACAGGCTCGGCCGGGTTAGACGAGCCATGCCCGGCCAGTTAATCCTCCCTTGGCCCCTCTTCTAGTAGCGTTAGTAGCAGGCCCTTGTGATGGCAGATAAGATCGCTACAGACTTGATGGCTAAGATCTGGGTGGCGATCCTTTAGATAGCCTTTTAGGTTATGGAAACGGACTGCATAGCTGTGGAAGGCACAGATTAGTGACTGATATTCTTTATTATAAAGAAGCCACCTTCCTTTGCCCTCTTCTCTTTCTGGCCTGCCTGTTCTTCTCCCTATTGCCTAGGTATTGCTATTAGTATTGCTAGGTAGTAAGTCTGGCAGGTGCTATTGGGCCATCGTAGCCATAGTTAATTGGTTAGGTTGTATATGTGGTTGGATAAATTGAGCTGGTTAGTTATAGCCTTTCTAAATTAAGATAGGATAGAGAGAAAAAGAGAGAGGTAGCGTAAATAGATAGATAGACCATCCCAGCCTCTTTTTTTCCTTTTCTATCTTATATTATCTATCTATCTTTCTCCTCTTACTTTGCTTTTTCTGTTTTCTTATTTCNTTTTTCCTTTTCTATCTTATATTATCTATCTATCTTTCTCCTCTTACTTTGCTTTTTCTGTTTTCTTATTTCCTGTCCTGGTTTACCCTAGATTAAAGTAGAGACTTAGGGTTAACTCTAAGTCTGTGATTGGCTGCTTGTAAGGTTAGTAGTTTGGGGTTGGTAGTTTGGCCCCCCTGTCGTCCGTCCTGTCTCCACCAGATAGGGTTTCCCCGCATTACTATTAGCCTATGCCATTTTCGGAGGTTGGCAGTTTGGCCTAAACTACTAACGGCCTATCGGTTAGGGACTTTTATATCTGCCTAAGAATTGCCTAACTGCTAGTTAGCTACTAGAGGATAATTCTTTTAAGGCGCTTATAGATATATATAAATTATAAAATATTATAGAATCTCTTTATAATACTATTACTATTATAATTTCTTTATATATTATATAATTATATCTAATTAGCCTATACCTAAATTATATATTACCTTTATTCTCTTATTTACTTTTATATTATAATCCCTCTTAACTTAAAACTTTAAAAACTGCTATTAAAGTCTGCTTATAAAGTGCTAGTATATCTAATACCTATTAATTATATATATAGGGTTTATTTTGTAGTTAATATATATAAATCTGCCTTATCCTCTTAATATAATTAAGAAGCATTTAGATATTAGTTAGATATAGATAAACTCTGCCTTATTTACTTTATATAGTTAGTTATTACTTATATATTAGTTCTAAGCTTTATAATCCCTGCTTTTAGATCTACTGTACTTTTAAACTAATAACCTTTTCTAGCTGCCTATCTCCTTTCTAGCCTAGTCTAAATAGACTATAAGCTAGGGTAAAGTATAATTAGAACTAATAGCTAAACTTAAGGGTTACTTACTTCAGTAATAAATAGCAGGTTTAGTAAAAGGACTAACATTATTTTAGGTTAATTAGTTAGTAAGGACTAACTAAGATTTAATAGCTAGTAAAATGCCCTGTTCCTATATAAGAAAAGACTTAACTTATAGTGCTTAAGTATATCTAAGGTAAGATTTATAATATAGTAATGCTAGCCCTTTATTACCGGTATTACTCTATATACTACTCTTTATATAATTATAATGCCACGATCTGTAAGGGGCCGGTATAGCCTTAAGTTTTGCCTAGAAAAGGGTAGAATAAGTAGTTAAATAGAACTGACTCGGTCTTGCCTATATATAGTTAGCTATTAGGTAAGTATTAGGTAAGTATATATAACTCTGCCTTATTTACTTTGCACTGTTAGTTTGCTATTTAGATATTAGTTATTAGTTTGCTAATCCTTACTATAAACCTTTAGTAAGTTAACATTCCTAAACTTTCGCTAATAGTTCAGCTAATAAAAGCGCTCTTTTAAAGCCTATATTTACTATATATCTAAACTAATAACCTTTTGCAACTGCCTATATACCTCTATTAGCCTAGCCTGGCTATACTATTTAGGGTAAAAGTAAGTATAATACTAATAGCTTAAGTTAGAGGTTACTTACTTAGGCAGTTAAGGGTAAAGGATTAGCAGGTAGACCGATAGCTTTATTTTAGTTTAAAATATAAGAGCTAATAAAGCGCTAATACTTAATTAAATGCCCTATTTTAAGGGCTAGAATTACCAAAGACCTTTCTACTAGCCTAGCAAGGCATATCTAGTAGCTTACTAATATAGCCCTTTTCTTTTTTAGTAAGTGGCCTTAGCCTACTAGGCCGCATTACTGCACTATTAGGTAGATGGCATTATGCTGGATTACTCTCTTGTATCCTGGCCTAACGCGTTAAGCAGGCTAATATTAACACATAACTGCCTATCTGACTGACATATAAGGAGAGCCTTAGGTTATAATGCTAGAGTGCATTTAAGGTAGGATCTAAGACGCGGCAACGCCAGTCCTTTGCCGCCGGCATTACTTTATAAGGGCTAAATGTTTTAAGTAAATAGAGCTTAAGTAAATATAGAGTCTGAACTAGAAGTAATAGGAGCGTGGCTATAAGGCTAAATGCTTTAATAATCCCCGTGCCACTACTAGATAAAGTTAGTATGCTTAGATGAAAGCATATACTTCTAGCTAGACTAATACAGAGGATCTGAAGTAAGATGGCAATATACTTGCGCGGTTATATATAGTCGTAATAGTGCTAAGCGCCTTTAATAAGATAACAGTCTATTACTTTTAGTAATATATATAGTAGATTAAAATACAGAATGTAAAGGTTATTTAAAGAGTCCCTATATAGGAGAGATATTACTTATATATCTATTAAGTCTAATATTTATTTACTACCCTTGCATAGCTATTAAAGAAAAACGCCCTTATTCCTTAGTTATTATTAGTTAACTAACTACCCTATATACCTTAACCTTAATACCTTCTTATATTATTAATATCTATATAGTTTATTCTTGCTTTAATACGTAAGTCTGATAAATATATATAGGGTAGAGAATTAACTAACCCTATAATTTAAGAGCTTAGGATTATAGAATTACTAGTTATTTCTATCTTCCCTATTACCGGCCTGGTATTCTATAGTAAGTATCTTGCTTATCTAATACTTATTATAATATATACTAAACCAATACAGCACTATCCCTAATAGGATGCATATCTAATAGCCCTGGGTTACCTAGTATATTCTTAGTGGCAATTAACAGCTTAAGTATGGCAGAACTTCGAATTAATTACTTTAATAAGCTTTCTCTATTTATGCCTGATATTCCTGTATATTATTCTATTACAAAGTCTAAGGCTAATATATATAGGAGTATATATATCTAGAAACAATAATCACAATTATATAGCTACCCCTTACTTAACAACTCCGCAGTCACTTAATGCCGCCTTAACCTCCCAGTTAGGTTAAGGGGGCAAGGGATCTCCAGTTCCTGGTCTACATACTCTCAAGACCGCCCTTCAGCTGCAACAAAGCATCTTTTTCTATTTACAGGCCTTTATTAAGGTGCTCTTCACTATTAGCATCCTTCTTTTTATTACTCGCATCTGTATACAGATCAGCAAGAGGAGAGCACAGACTTGGCATTTAATTAAGCAGGGCTAGCCAGAGAAGGTCCTTATGGCATCAGTTGCCATTTCTATTATTAGTGCAGCATCCACTACTCAGACAGGAAATACACTGCAGTTCGCCACAAAGAGGTTAGGCGCCGTTTTGCTGTATATTAAGGTTAGGGGTATATTATAGGTGCTTAAGTGGCTTGCATTTGCATTCTCTATAATATTTTATATAGTAATAGTAAAGCAAGTAGCTAGGGGAAGAAATAAAGGGTTGCCTGGTAGTGAAAAACTTATAAGCTTTCTTATGCTGCCTCTGCTGCTGCCTTAAGGACTATAGCCTCCTCCTCTTCCTCTACTGCCACTACCTCTGCCTCTTTAATAATAAGTTATCTCTATTATATAGTTACTAAGATAATATTAATAAACCAGACTATAGATATATAGCTAGCTACTCCATTATTCTATTAAAGACTAAATATATCTCTAGACTGCCCTATAGGTAAACTAGGGTTTATTAGTTACCTTATATTATGCTAGTATTTATTTAAGACCTATTAGGCTATAATTTCTTTACCTTATTACTTTATTATCTTATTAAAAACTTAATATATTTATAACGCCTCTATACCTCCCTAAATTACCCTTCTACCTATCTATCTCTAAACCTATTCCTTTCTTTCCTTATCTATCTACTTATCCCTATAGGAAAATCCAAGCCAACTATATAGCCCTTTACTTTTACTTAGTAAATATATTTATACCTAGGCAATAATAGATATTATAACCCCCTTATACTAGCACTTGCTATTCGCAACTCTTTTCTAGCCACCCTCCTCCTAGTTCTCTTCCTAGCTATTATATAATTCCTGCAGCATAAAACACCCTAAATAATAACTAAAATTCTCTACTACCTTGCTTCTCTGCATATACTTTTCCATACTCACAGCAAGCTTATATACCTCCTATACCTGCCCACCTATTTCGATTGCTTAATCATAACATACCCCCAAGTGCATCCTATTATTACCTAAGCCCTGCCATTTACAGAATAGGCAACCCTTAAGGACTCAATCTGCAAGCTTCTTTTTATAGTCTAAAAGGTCTTAATAATCTTGGGCTACTAGGGTCACAGCATAATATTAAGTATATTCTACCTCTAGCTCTTATTGCCGCATATTACCTTCCTCTCTATCTTCTACTATATCGCCTTTATTCTTCCTATTTTCCTCGTCTACGCGGTATTAACAGACATCATATAGCTCTTTGCCCTCTCCACAGCCCTCTCGGTTATTTCTCCTATCTATAACCGAATTAAATATTATGCGCTAGTATATATCGCTGCTAATATAGCTATCTATAGCAGTATGCTTAGATACCAGTCGCTATGGCCTCCTAGAACTACCTTACACATCTAACTAGATAATAATAGCCTTACTGCATTATCTATCTCGGCCTGTATGCCTGCTCTGCTATGCATAGTTAGCTATCCTATATGGCATCTCTATATATACTACCGCTTAAATATTAGGTATATTAATGCTAAGACTAAGTGCATTTATCGCAATAATTACTTGCCTGTCTCCATATTACTTACGCTTTATACTACTTATCTAAAACTTAAGCCTTTCTGCCTTCCTATCCTGTATATTAATCTCTTAATAGTAAGCATTATAACCTAGCTTTATAGCCAGAGCTTCTATTACTTTTACTTGCTAATAGTAGATAATAATCTTAGCTAGCTATAGGTACTCTTCTAGCTTCTAATTAATTATTAGCTTTACCTGCTTAATAATAGCAGTAACTGCTTCCTTAACGGTTAAGGCCAGGACCGACCTAATACTATAAGCCATATTGCCGCGTATTATCCTTGCTCGGATTATAACAACATCTTCGTGCCGTGCGTTAATAAGGCTGAAGAAAGCTAGTTTATCTGCCGGCGGCAGTGTTGCAGTAAGATAGATTATCTATACCCCTACTAACGCAAGGGTGCCTAGCTTATATAGCTTAGGTTAAAATAACAGGCTTCCTTCCATAATAGTATGGCATTTATTAATAATAATCCGGTCTACTTTAGCTATAACCTGCCGTAACTCTAGAAAGTCTAGAAAGCACTTTATTATAGCCGACTTAGGTATTATAAATATAATTAATATATCTCTAGGTACCCTATTACTTCTCTACTTAATATAAGATATCCTAAGCTTTTAGCACTAATCTATTAGATTACCTTAGAGAGATATAAGCAGGATAATTACTATAGTAAGCCTACCAGGACAGCTAGCCGTAGGTAGTATAAAGCAGAGACTCTTCCTAGTACCTATCCCTATAATCACAACTACAGGACTCTTATTTATTATAATTACATCTACTGCTTCCTGCTACTTCCTGCAAAACTAGATATAATCTCCATATAGGTAACTAAGCTCCTAGTTAATATTAACTCTCCTAAGGGTCTTCTATCGCCTTAGCTATAGGTCTCTTATTACTTTATAATATAATAATAGTATCTTCTGTTTATGTCTTAGTATAAGAAGCTCTCTAAACCTATTAATAGCAGATAGGAAACCAAGTAGCCAATACCACTCCTTACTAATAAACTAGAAGTTAATATGCTATTTATTTATCTTAAAACACCCTTCTGTAATAAGCCTGCTATATATTAAGCCTGCAATTAGGGATCTATAACAAGCTTAAGTATCCTAGATACTGTCCTACTCTACCTTACTATTGCTATTACTGCTATAGCCCTTATCTGCCTTGCTAATAAGAGCAGCATAAGCTATTATGCCGTTATGAAAATAGCGCTAAGTAATTATAATAGATAGATATCTCTAGCTACTAATAGTAAATCCTTTCTAGCAGCCTTCCAGGCTTATTTATTAGAGGATATATATTATTTATACAGATATCTAATATAGGCCAGGGCCTAAAGAGCGCGCCTTAGCTTTTATCTATCTTCTTTAAGGATAGCTACTTATATCCTCCTTACTATCGCTTTTATTATTATCACTACTAGTCCTATACCTACCTTTCCTATTATTATTATTTAGATTATTAAGTATCTCTTTTAATGCCTATAGGTTAGCAGATAACTTTATTTTATCCTAAATATTTACTTATATATCTTCCCAAAATAGCAGCATAAGCCACAGGTAGTAAATTACTAAAGCACTAACTTTATATAGTAAAAAGCAATATATAACTTTAACCCTTTTAGTCTTTAAGAATCCCTTATAGTATCTAGCTATAAGCATAATTAGCCTGCAATTATAGAAGATGTTTTATATATTACCATTAGCGGTATTTCGGTGCTGTAGGGTAAGCAGCTCTAACAACCAGGCAGCTTGGCTACTATAAAGGTAGATAATAAATAGCAGATATTCTAAAAATTCCTCCAAGTAATTGCCATAATGCCATACCTTCTTTTTAAGAAGCTTAAATTTAGCCTCTAACTTACCCTTAACCTATGCTTTTTATAAGGCAGTATTAATTTATATTTTGCAGAATATCTAATTATTACTTTTTAGTAGTAGTTAAAAGAGATTGTTAATAAATAAATGGCCTATACTTATATCTGCTGTATTATTAATAAGTTCGTCTTATAGAATCTCTAGCAGTCTAAGCTTAGTAGTTAGCTAATCTTTATACTCCTTATAAAAAAGCAGATGCTTATATAGCAGTATCTCGGCTCTTTATAAGGCAGCCTGCAGTATAAATTAGATACTAAGTATATTAATGCAAATACCTTTATAAATAGCATCCTTATTATCCTAACTAACTAAACCTGGCATTACCTCCTATCTGCTAGCCGCTATGCCGTAATTGCAAAGTTAAATAATAAACTGCATTAGCATAGTATCCTAACCCTCGGCGCTGCCGATAAGAAACCGGCGTATTATCTTAGATATAATTTCGAAGTGGCCTAGGCTCTTCTTCTTAGCTTCTTATCTAGTCTATCCTTGCTTTACCCTCTGCTAAATATATAAAGCCCTCTTATTAACTATATGCTTTATGAGAAATACCTAAGAGATAGCTATAATAGCCGAGAGCTTAGGGGTAAAGTTTGTATAATTCTCCTAAGTCTTATTATCTTAGATACTAAGTATAGTTAAGAAGCTAATAAGTATATTATTATACTTAATTGCCTTAGTAAAGTAGTTAAGAATAGAGATATAAAAGGCAAGCGTGGCATTTTTAAGGAGTTTGTGTAGCTTGTTAATTTGTAATAATATCGGTATGGGCTTAATCTTGTTCTTAATATTAATAAGTTCCCTAGTATAGTCTATTATTATATTAAAAGCAGTAATTTAGCCCTTAGTAAGTTTAAATAGTAGTTAATTAGCTATATCCTTATAAGATATAGCCTAAATAGTATAGGTAAAGAACTAAAAACAGATAGTAATATACTTTTTCTAAGTCTGGCATTTAAACTAGAAGTAAAAGGGCATGCTGCGCTCTTTATATAGTTCTTTCTAGTTAACCTTAAATAACACATTCTATAAGACTGCACCAGGCCTAGCTATGCCAGAAGCTTTTTAAATTAGATATCTAACGGCTGCATGTATATATCGGAGCTTAGAATTATCCTTAGGGTTATCTACCTTTAGATTATACTTTAACAAGATAAGGTCTCTTAGGAATTATTTCTTATTGCTAAAATCTTTTAAGTAGGCTGTTAACCCTAGTTAATAAAGCCATGTATTAGGTGCTGCTAAGTTGCCTATCTCTTTAATAACCTCTATCTCTTTCTTTTAGGCCTCTTTAGACTTTACCTAAAAGGCTTATATAGCCTATTAAATAGCAAGCTTAGCCCTTACCTACTCAGCATCTAGACTTTCTAGATTATAACCTTTTGCGACCTTAAAGTATTTACTGTATAGACCCTTAGTAAAGAGCTACTAATAGAACACACTACCTCTCTAGTAAGTTAAGCCTGTATCTGCTTTAGCAGCGCCGGCCTTTTAGGGACCAGGCTTTAGGTCTAGCTTAACCCTATGCACTTTCTAGAGGTGTTTATTTCTTTATTTTAAGTTTATACTTACAGTCTGATAGTCTATAATAAAGGTATATCAGAACCCTCTGCTTTTAGGCTTGCTAAGTACTTTAATTAGTTAACTAGTATTTAAAACAGGTAGTAAAGCCAATATCTCCTTATTGCTTTTAATAAGGTTAAGTGCTTTAGCCCATAACTTAACTTTATTAATCTCCTTCTTTATAAGTCTATATAGTTTACCGCAAAGATGTGCCTGGATTCTTTAGTATATAACTATATACCTATATAACCTATAGTATAGAAGGCACAGGTTATTTATATAGTTAAAATATTTTATTATACTAACTTAATAATAGATAGCAGTATTAATAGCAATATAAGAGTAAATTAGAGAATATCTTTTTCTAAATCTATAGCGGCTTAAACCCCTTTTACCTGCTTCTAAGGCAAACTTACTTTTCTTCTATTAATAATAGCTAATATAAGTGCAACCGCTATATCTCTATATAGCAGTTAAGGTAAGCTCCTAATTAGGTGCTATATATAGNTTTTCTAAATCTATAGCGGCTTAAACCCCTTTTACCTGCTTCTAAGGCAAACTTACTTTTCTTCTATTAATAATAGCTAATATAAGTGCAACCGCTATATCTCTATATAGCAGTTAAGGTAAGCTCCTAATTAGGTGCTATATATAGGCTACCCTTACCAACTAATATATATTAAATTTAATATTTACTATTAAATTTAGTAATTAATTATATTTAAAGTATTTATTTAAGGAAAAAAACATTTTATTATAATCCTATAGTTAAAGTTTATAGACTTATAAGTTTTTATTAAGATTATATTATATCTTATAGGCAAACTAGAGTTTATTAGCTACCTTAGATTTAGTTTATTGGCTGCCCTATATTATGCTAGTGTCCTTTTATTTCCTACTAAAATTAGTTTGTTAGTTGCTAAACGACGCGAGGGATGCCGTTAGGGTTAGGGTTAGGGTTAGGGTTAGGGTAAAAATTCCCTTTGTTTCCTACCACAAACACTTCCTAGCGCAGCCAACACTAAGAGTTAAAGCTCTCTGTTAAGGTTAGATATAGATATATATTTAAAACAAAGCCTAACCCCTTTTGCCTATCCCTAATAACTCTTAATACTAGATATAGGCCCTTTGCTAGGTTAATATATCTAATTGTGTTATTTATTATATCTTATCTGAAATAGCCAGGCCTCTATGCCTCTAGGTTACCTAGATTACCTGTTATATTATTAAGTAGTCCTCGTAAACCCTGCTTTTATTGCTTCTGTCTTTTTATTATTTTTCCTGCCGCTTTCACTATCTTAGGCAAGCTCGAGTTATTGCTAGTTGCAGGCCGTGTCTGTCCTTGTTATTGAAAGTCTTGGTATGTCGTTAAAAGTGGAGAAATCGTTTGCCCTGGATTTATAGGGGGCCGCTCTGGTTTTATGGCCTTTCTAATAATCCTTGCTTATAGCGCCCTGACCCCCTTATATTGCCCCTGTTATTCCTATAACCCTGCTAAAACTCTAAATTTCTAGGTATGCCTATAGCACTTATAGGGCGGTATATTAATTTTAACTACCTTATTACTTAAGTTAATATTTTATCTTTTATAGCTACTTATAATTATAAATAAGCTAATATACTTTTATTATTACCTAATCCTAATTATAAGAACTTTATAATATATTATCTATATCCCTATATATTAGGCCTAATGCCTATAGGAACTTTACCTTATTTATAAAAGTAGTAATTAGATCTAAGCCTGATGGTTGACCTTAAATAATACGTCGGATACTAGGGGCTAATACTATATAATCTCGAAACTGAGCCGCAAAGCTAATTTTACTAGCCTCTGCCTGCTAAGTAAAATGGCTAATATTGTCTTTTACTTCGGTTAAGAATGCTGCCTTGGCTGTCTCTGCGTCCTAGTCTCTTTTAATTTAGTAATTGCAAATATGCATATTGCATTTAGTTTAAATAGCAAGCTAATGCTATCTTATTAGGTGGCAGACCTATAGGATCCGAATATTAGACTACTGGCGAGCTTTATTAGCATAGTAGTTAGGGGCTTTATCTTCTTAGGTCTTATTAAGCTTACCTGCATTAGTATGGAGTTATAAATAAGGACAACTAAGTTATATGCATAGAGCTGCTAACTGTAGTAGTAATTATATATAGTTATACTTTCTGTATTAGATCTATGCGTATTGTATTATATAAACCTGGCGTGAATAGGATTGGGATATTGATGATATTTAAGTGTTACCTCCGATGCCCTAGTAGGTGTATAGTTATTATCCTGGCTAGTTCGATTTTGTATAGCGTTAATTATAGAAGACTTTTTAGTATTTAGTTTCCTTATAAATATAATATTATAAGTATTTGGTTTATATTTTATATCCTTCCTTACTATAGATATATCTTCTTCTATAATAATAGGGTTATCTATATCGATACCTCTACTAATAGTTAGTTTATAATGCCTCTATTCTGTAATTAGCAGAGTCTTCTTATAACTCCTGTATAAGTCTTTTGAGCGCCTTCTGCCTCTTATGCTCTCTCCTTTCTCTCTCTTTGGCTGCTTCCTGCGCCTCTCTCTCTTTTCTCTCTCTCTGCTCGGCTGCTTCCTGCGCCTCTCTCTCTTCTCTCTCTCTCTGCTTGGCTTCCCTCTAATGTTAACGTTCTTACGCTTGGTTAGAACTCTTCTAAGTTTCCTATGCACTTAACCCTATGGAGTATGCAGCGCTTATAGCCATATATTGCTTGAATGATGGCCTATTATCTATATTTATATTTCGTAAAAAGGATAGTGTTTCTATGCGGATGTGTAAGTTCGAGTTATAGGTGGAATTACTGTAGGGTTTAGAGCTAGATGTGTTTGTTGGCGCTGGTCCTGAGTTATAGTTGGATTTGGTGTTAGAATTATGCTACTTGGATTAATTCGACATAGCAGTAATTAGAGGAGGTTTTCTCACAATATGCAATAATATGGCTGCCTGCTAAGCGTTAAAAAAATCGGATGATTGAAAGAAAGAAGCCAAAAGGTAGCGACTAGGGGATCTTTCAAGTATAAGACATTACGGGATAGTAGAATCGCCAATTAGGACTTTAATCTAAAGGAGGGGTTAATATGGGATTGATTGGCTTTCCTGAATATCCTGCGCAGCCTGATTAGTGTTCTGTATACTGCTTATTTATCTGTGCTGTCTGCCTATTATATATAAGCTACTATTTATACCATTTCGAGATATAAGGCTGCCTTAATGCCTAAGTTTCTAAGATAAGCCCTGCCCCAAATCACGCTCTATGCATATAAGTATAACCATAGTTAACTAGACTGGCGCAACTAAGATAAGCTATTATTAAGCTATCTAATAACTTCTGTATTATCTTTAGGAGCTTTATACCCTTTACTATAATTCCTCTATAAGGCCCTGATATAGAAGAGTATATAAAGGAATATAGGAAATGCCTTAGTGAGTAGGTTATTTCTAAATATCTCCTTTAAAATAAATAACTTCTGTTATTAATATAAATAAGGCTCTTCGAGACTGGTAATTACTTTGATCTCTAGCTTTACTGCGGCATTAAGACGTATGCAGCATATCGCGCCGTTGTTTTCTATTAATATCTAAAGATAAAGAAAGAGTATATACCCCCTGGCAGCAAGCTGTTAGGATTCGGATACCTGTCCTCCAGATTCCCTAACCCTATAGGTTAATATAGGTTCTTGTATGACAATCTATAAGCTGTGGATTATACTATGTAGTATTTCTATTGCTTAGACTATGAGATTTCTGGGCGCGCTTATAATGCAAAAGTTAGGAGGGGAGTAATGTATGAAGAAGATGCTATAGATAATATTATGATCCCTCTTGGCTCTGATCTGATTACCTATATTAAGGTATTTGCTCTAGCAGAGGAGTATAGTATATGTCCTCTTAAATCCCTATTGGTGGCTAAGTTTGAGGCAGCTGCTTAGTACTATAAAAAGATATATTACTTTACTAATGCTATATGAGAAGCATATAAGTTAGCTGCGCTAGATAATGCCTGAGAGATGTATAACTTTATAGTAAAGTTCCTATATAAATGGCGATACCTCTTATATAAAGACTATGTTAAGAGACTTATATTAGATAAACCTTAGCTAAGCCTCGACTTGTACCTTTATGGCCTAATTATTCTTAATAACTTTAGCTTACTTCCTGAATTTGGTATAGGCTTTTATTAGATTAAGAAGTAATAGACTTATTTATTTAGATAGTATAATGCATAATATTTCCATACTGCTTATATATTATGAAATACCTATATTCTTAACCTAAAGTAATGCCTAGAAGCCCTATATTGATATTAGCATCCTGCTCTTAGACTAGTATAGTAATATAATATATATAAGTATAATAACCTCTAGTGCTATTCTTATTAAGAGCTATTACTATGCATTTTAAACTGCTTACTAAATGTCTGGCTATGCTATAATATTATGTTTATTATCTATCTCTAATAATAGCTAAATATCAATCTACCTACTTTGCCTTATTACTCTTAAATATATAGCTAATAAAATTTCTTGGCTCTCTTATAAGAAATATTAGGTTGTTGCAGAGCTTAAAGAGCTTATCTTTAGGCATAAGATGCAACTTGCAGTTATGTGGGCTATCCTGGTTGCCCTTGACTTTAATCTAACCTAATTCTCGAAGCATTTAGTTATTTACCCTTTTATGCTCTATAGTTATAGATAGTTAGGTTATTAATTATGCTATTTTATTAATATTAGATAGGATTATAGACATGACTTACTGATTTTCTTTATTATCTTAAATACTTGAAGTATTAAATTACGGTCTTTATCCTATAGAAATGCCTTTAGCTGCAGGAACTAGAGCATTCTCGTTACCATGTTGGCTGCTAGAAGAGTAGGGTCCCTTCTCTTGGTTGTTATGTTAAAATACTTTATATTGGGCTGAACCTCGGGGGTTATGCTTGATGCTGTAATAGTTAGCGTGAGTATGAGTATAAGATTATATAATAGATCTTTAAGATAATCTATTAGATAGCAGTATGTTATATAGTAATGAGATAGAATGAGTTAGTTCCCTTTTGTAAATAGCCGGTATATCTTTATAAAGCCTCTTTCTATAATATCTAGGATTTGCTTAATCGGTATCTTATAACCTAGATTAATTTATAGTCGGATTTTAGCTTGCTTAATGCTAGTTAAATCGACTGACTTATGAGCCTCTGCCTCTAGTGCCTATCTCTTAAGGCTGTTAGGTTAAGCCGTAAGGATAGTTGCAGATATAGCCGCTTTAATAAGTTATACTACCTGTTAATGCGTTAATTTCCGGCGATGAGAGCCAGGTACCTATTTAATACTTGTAGATATTATGGCAGCTGTGATGCCTGAGACCTATTAAGCCCTTGTTGCGAAGCTGCCTCTAGTGTGTTAGATAGCAGCCTGGAGAATAGAGGGCTATGTTAAGTGGGTCGGTGTAATAGACTTAACTCCTAGGTTACCCTTCTTACTGCCCTCTATTAAAGTAATAAATATCTCTTCTGTAAAGTCGCGTCTTGTCTTTAGTATAATCTTTAACTTATTTATTATTAAATGGTTATTGAACTTAAGTACTTCTGCTAATAGTTTCTTAAAGTTTCTATAGTAATGTTAGGAATATTAAGGAATTTAAAGAGATTCCTGGTATATATAATGTTTTAAATAGACTATTTCATGCCTCCTAGGCTTCTAATGCAATTATTGCCTAAGTACTTTCCTTATTGCCTATATTAATATTATTATGTTTTCTAATACTGCTTCTATTACTACTGCAGATACTATAATTTAAGCTATAGCGAACTTGGCAAGTAATAAAAGCAACTATCTCTAGTATCTATAGATCTTGGAATACCTTATAAAGGAATGTTATTATCCTATCTATCCTGTTTATTAACTGACCCCTAAGCTTAGCAAACTATAATTAACTATATTAGTTAGATACTATAGTTCTATTATAGTAATATTTTAGTAAGGCAATATGCATTAAAACGGGCCATCTATTGCTTAGCTATGGCTATCCTATAAGGTTAATAAGTCCTTATCTATCTTAGATGTCTAATATTTGCGGCAATATAAATGGCTACCTGTATGTTTTTAGACTATCTATTGTATTAAGGAGCCTTATAATTTTAGTAGGCAGTACCCTCGGGTCTCTGGTAAAGTAAAAATTGCCTAGTTGATTAAGAGTAGTAATGCCTTTAGAGAGAGCTATGCCTAATCCTTTTAACCCTGCCTTGCGAAAGCGGCGGTTTATTTCTGCTATGGCTGCTTTTATAACCTTGGCAAAAGCCACTATGACTCTTGGAAAGATATTAGGGTTGAAATGCTGGAGGATGCTTGTATAGAGCTGTTTCTCCTTAAGGAAGAGATGTATAAGCTGAAAAATGGGTTGTAGTATGCTACTGAAGTTTTGATGATGGCGTATAAGTCGTGGGGCATTGATGGAAATGACCTGCTTAAATCGGAATGCAAACTTATTTACTTGCATGGCTGCTTTTACCCTCTGTTGCTTCTGCATAAAAGGTATTAATGCGCTAGGGTTGTTAGGTGTAAGTCGCCCCTATACCTGGGCTAGTAGCCGCTGCTGCTTGTCCTTGAGCCGCGCTGTGTGCTAAGCCTCCGTTAAGGGAATTATAAGTATAGCTATGGCGAGGCTATGGCTGGCTAGTAGGTTATAAGGGCTATAATAGATAGACCGTTTTAGGTTAGAATAGCCCTAAAAGAAGCTAAATGAAAGTATATTAGTACCCTGGTTTTAATAACTTATGTTCTCCTTTATAATAGTAAATAGGTTACTATTTAGGAAGGTAAGGGGATAATTTAATATAAAGTTGCTATATATAGGGTAGAAGCTAAGTAAGTAAAAGGTATAGTTACTCCTATAAAACTCCCTGGCTATATGGTTATGGTTGGTAAGTAAGTATATAGGATGGCTTACCCTTCTTTCTATGCTAGGATATATATTTACTGCAGTATAGTAAATATTAATAGCTAGGGTATAAGAGATATAGCTAATATTATTAAGGTTATACTTTGCCTTAAGGGCCTTGTATAACTGTATTAGGCCGGGACTATATAATGTATTATATTCTCTTTAGTTCTTAGTTACCGGTATTAATGCTAATAAAGGAGGTAGACTGGATGGCGAGATATCTAGTGCTTGCCTTAGATAGATATTATTATTGCTATTAGTATCTGGGCTTAATGGCTGCTACTAAGAGTTTTCTTGCCTATTGTATTAATGTTCTTAATTATGTAGTTAAGTCCTGTTATATTAACCTATATTAGTATTTTTAGATTTATTTATCTATTTAAGGAACCTCTGCTCTTACTTATCGTTACTATTATGCCTGTTTATATTGGCTTTGTTATTAAGATTTTAGTAGTCTGTGTTAATATGCCTAGGGCTAAAGTTAGATAGTATTTAGGAGGCAATATTGTCTGCCCTGTCTACTATAAACAGGCTATTATTATCCTCTACTTTAATAATAGGTTAACTATATAGCCTATTATTAACCTCCCCCTCTTACTCCTCTCCTCCAACCTGCCCCTATCCTTACTATATTGCTAGTAGATTATTGTTTTCTTCTTTATAACTATTGCTAGATTTATTATCCTTATTGTCTAGACTGTTAAGATAGGCTGGCCTAATAACGGTTTCTTCTTTAAGATTTACTATACCCTTATTAACTTCTATATTAATATTAGTGCTATAGTTATATATATAGAAGGCAGGCTAATAATTAGTCTAGAAAGTATTGCCTTAAATAGGGAACCTTTTAAGGAACCCTGTCTAGCTATCTATAAATAGTGTTTAGAATGTGATCTATTTATTAAAGGCAATTATCTATATCTCCTTGCCTCTAAGAGCCCATCTCGGCTTAACACCTTTACTAAGGAGCTTACCTTTAAGGAAGATATCTTTAATATATAATGCAAGTATTAGAGTATGGCCTTATATGAGAGCAGTCCTTTTATATATTATATTGTGTCGTTGATAGGGGTTATTGGCGCTAGTAGCCCTCTGGCTTAGGTGTATGATAATAAATTAAGCTTCTTAAGTAGTACTAGTGGTAATGCAGAAGGTATAGCCGCTTAGGTCGAAATCGATGCCCTGTATATGCTTTGCGCTATATAGGGCACTCTAATGGCAAAACGATATTGTGATATTGTCGAAGAAGTAACTAGGCCGGCAGATTGGCCGATATAGTAGACCGACAATGCTAATAAAATCGAGCCGAAATACAGGGTAATAATTATCGTCCTTGCTTACTAGCTTTAACCTAGTCTTCTTACTTTTATAATCTAAGATAACTTGGTGCTAGAGGAGGTTAAGAGTATATATCCTATTAAAGGCTTTGTTGTTTATCTTGTTAATAAACTTATTAGCTAATATGATATATTAGTCAGGATAAGTTAGATAAATTTAAGAAACTGGCAGCGCGTTCTTGTTTAAGTTCTAGGTAGAGAAGAGGGAGGGGAGGGAAAGGGCTAAAATAAATTATTAATTAATGCTTTTATAATACTCTTTGAATAATATAGTGCTATACTATATATCTAGGAATTGCCGGCATAATAGTCTACTTTTTAGCCTCTTTAAAACTAATCTGTAGTGTCTTCTGTGCTGACTGCGCTCCCTTGGATGCTTGCAGGCTCCTTGAGATAATGTTTATTAGCTAAGAATGGAGATATAAGCTCTTGTGCTTCTTTTTGGTCTTTGCTATTATTAATATTAGGACTGTCAGAGTGGACGTTGAATTTGATGTCCTTTAGTAGCCCTAAGTATGATATAATAATAGGCTTCTTAATATCTATTATAATGGTTATATTAACTAATGAGAGGTAACCCTAATCCTTATAGGATACTAACTTATAATAAAAAGGATATAAGTTAGTATAAAGGATAGGGGAAATTGATATAAGACTAAAAAAACATAGATTATTTATTTCTGTTAGGAATACTTATTATTATTACCTATAAAACTATTTGCTAATTTATAGGATTTAATTACTATATAAGCTAGTGCAGTTAGATGTAAAGCGCGTCGTTTTACGTTATGCTATTATAGCTATAGCTAAAGTCTATTATAGAAGGGGACTGCGTCTTTAGTTAGGCTTGAGCCTCGTAAAGGAAGTAGCTACTGTACCTACTATCGGTTTATCAGCTTTACCCCAAACGCGCCTGTAAACAACCTATACCGGCATACCCAGGTTTAGGTATCCGAGCATGTATGTAGCTGAGGCTAAAACCTAAAATATATTATAGCGCTATCTTATATATCTTCTTTAAATTATTATATTTTTTATTATATGGAATAATATTAAATCCCTTATAATGCCCTTATGTAAAGGGTTAGGGGTAAATACTATAGGAAATAAGGTAGCTTACTTATTATAAATACTATAAAACTCTAAAGACTTATTATATTTTGAAATAATAAAGGTGCTTTATCCCTAGTTTAGTTCTTTCTGGCCTATTTATATTTTTTTCCTTATGTTTTTAACCTTCCTAGTATTATTAAACTAGCTGTTAATTCTAAAAACTTTAAAAATTAGGGGCATGTATATAGTTATAATAGTAGTAATATTGGTTTAACCTAGCTACTTTAATAACTTCTTATAGGTTAAATATAATATATTTAGTTAAAAAGTATAATTTATTATTATATTATTATTATTATTATAATATTACTGCTACTTATTATATTTATTTATTGCTATGCTACTGCTAATGGCTTGCTAGACTGAATTATATATCTTTTGGTATAGGGTATAGCTTGCTTATACTTATAACTGCCGCCCTGCCTGCACTAGGAAAGGATTAACACTTACTTCCAGACATCGCTATAAGACTATCTATCCAGGGCAATCTCTTTTATAGTTGCAAGCTAAGGATTTAATCCTGGTAATGCTGGCGTTATTGTTTTGCCCTAGTTGTCTGGGATTAGCCAGGGCTTAGCCGCTTATTTGGTAATAATATCCTAGTTGCTAATAATTAGTAGACCCTGCCGCTCTTAATATCCCCCTTTAGTAGTTTTTATAGCAGATAGCTGACTTTAGCTGCAATGTAAGACTTCTGAAGAGGTGGCTGGTAACTGTAATTTGCGAAACTTCTCCCCTATGTGCCGTCTCTGTGGCGGTGGCCTCTTATTGCAGTCCCCTGGGCTAGAGGCAATAAGGATATTATAGTCATCGATATTGTAGTTATTGCATTACCAGTAAGCAGCGGCGGTGGCGATGATAGTGGCTGTTATTTAGGATGCTGTGATTTCTGGCGCTGCTACTTCTGTTACTGCATTTGGGGTAATAGGCCTTCTTTTATAGCTATGGCCCTTATGCGCCTGCTATCACGCTATGCCCTATCTGCTATATTGATTAGAATAAACCCCTGCGATGATAGGGGTTGCTTGATGATGTGGTGATTTGATGATATGGCACCCTGTTGTTGATAGAGTACTTTATTTAAGGCGTGGCTAATATGCTCTTCTAGTAGAAGTAAAGATAGTAACTGCTGTTGCTATTGCTGCTAATTATTATATTTGGAAATTGCAGTAGCTAATATTATTCCTGCTAGGATCCCCTTATACCCCTAATATACTACCTGGATTACGTAGAGTGCTTTACCTAACTAAGGATGTCCTTTATTAGACTTATTATTTTCTACTGCTTTATAGCATTAATCGGAAGCCTATAAGAGAATAGCATAATTAATATAGGTATTAAGTTTATTTAAGGCATATATGCCTCTTAGTGCAGGATTCTCCTTTACCTTAGGAATATTTTCTAGCTAATTACAGATAGCTTATATGATAGTTAAGGCTGGTAGTCTATGGCGCTTTTCGGACTGCAGTTAGTAAATCGCGTTATCTGCGCTAACGCGTTTGGAGATCGAATAATCCTCCTATACTAGATGAAATGCAGGACTAAGGGCATGTTGGATGATGTTAAATAGACCTATCTAGAGATTGCCAGTGCTAAAGCATTTTGCATAATGCTTATTATATTCTTTAGGTATTAAATTAAGATAGGGTTTCGTTAAAGGATTCCTGAATTTAGCCATATAATTGCAGATGTAGTTAAGGACCTGCCTTTTTAAGGTCTGTAAATGCAGGTCGAGCTAGGAGGCAATATTATCGGCGCCGTTGATATCGTTATCTTCTCTAAGTTGAGCCCACTAATTGTCTCCATAAGCAGCCATCTTAAGGCGTTTAATTGCAGGCACTAGGTCTTCTTATTATAAAGGCTTATTATTTTTGTAAAGACTAATAATATTAGCAGGCTAGGTGTTAATCTAGCGCATTATGTGGTCTATAACCTATGCTATGACTTTGCCTTCCTCTTTTTTAATCTGCAATAAAGGCTGCATATCTGGAAAATAAAGAGTAAGATTCTATTTAAGATAGCGGCAAAGACTGTTATAGGCTTCCTTATTAAGCAAGCTTAGAAATTTACTTTATTAAGAAGTCTTTTAGGCCGGTTTAGTAGTAGAGGGAGCCGATAAGGTAGGGTTATTGTTGCTATTATTATTACTTTCCTCCTTAGGATAAAAGACCTAGTAAATATCTGCAGTATTATAGGTATTGCTTTTAAGACTGCAGGCTAGCATGGTCTAGTCTGAAATCTTAATAGAGTTAGGGGCCAAGGCGGGAAGTGCCCTTAAAGTCTCGAGTATTTAATAAAACGTATTAAACTAATACTGCTTATATAGGACGATGGCGCACCCTAAGTTAGCTATATACTATATGCAGAAGGTAATAATATAATATTATTATTATTATTATATTTAATGCTTATTTTACTAAATAAATATTATTATAGGATAATAGTTTTATTATTAGATCTATATAGATGCACAGGGAGCTACTTATATTATCTAGTCTGTAACCTGCAATCTAATACTATTTTAAAATATTAAATATAGCTCTCCCTAAAGAGGTTTAATACCAGCAGGTAATCCGAGGTCTTTACTATTTATTTCTCTAAAGCGTGACTAGATAGCTAATAGGAAAGCAAGCTTTACTTATTAGGCATAGGATATCTAATATCCTTTTTTTAATACCCTTCTTATTGCCATTTTGCTTAGTAGAAAACAAGGTAGGATCCCGGTTAAAGGCAGAGATAAGCTGTAACTAGATCTGACTATAGGTATCAGGCAGGGCAAGGCCGCGATAGTTAATATAAAGCTTGATGTTAAGTTTGACTAGGAGGGCGTCTGTTTGCAGGATAAAAAGGTTAGTATTATTAGGGCCTGTTCTATAGGTATATAAGGAAATAGAATATTAATAAAATAAATTACAGTATAAGGACTTAGCGAGGAGGGATTTATACCTTTATCGTAAAATTCGCAAATCTACTACAGATTGCTTGGATTAGAAGTTGTCTGTTTTATGTAGTCTTTTAAGGCCTTGATGCAATGCTGGCCAGCTATAAGCTTAGGCCTCTTATTATTAAAATTGGCCTAGTTTCTAAAAGATAGCAGATATTAATATTAGTTTTAGATAGTGCTCTGATTAGTATCTAGAATGGCATTAATTATTATTATTATTATCTTATTGATGGCGGCAGCAGTATAAGATACCTAGATATAGTGCTCCTCGGCCTAACAAGCAAGGCCACCGTTTTGGAAAGAGTGATAAAGATAGGCGACATAATTGCGGTCGAGGGGCCTGTTGTTGCCACGAGACTAGGAGGAGTTAAGGAGATAGATAGGTAGCTCGGCGATAGTAAGGCAGTAAGGCTCTGCCTATTTCCTTAGGGAATCGACCTCGGTAAAGGAAGGCGGGGAAGGCTTTGGTGACTTAGCGGGCTTAGAGGGTGATAGTGATAATAGGGATATTAGAGGTCGGGGTAGGGTATCGTTGGCGGCTGGGATTGAGGAGGGAGAGGTGGATTGACGGGGACTATGCTGGGGATGGGTAGGGGTAGATTTCGGTTGCTTGGAGGGCCGGGCGTAGGCGTTGGAATTAGGAGGAAGAGGGCGTTTAATTTTAATTATAATAATAATAATAATAGTAGATTATAATTATTTCTATTTTATTTTGCTTTATAGGTAATAGGAAAAAGGGTAAGAAGTAAAAGTTAAGAAAGAGGAAAGGAAGAGGATAAGGATGATTTTTATTATAATAATTATTATATAGAATAGGAGGAGATATAGGGGTTAGAAACGTGACTAATAAAGGCAAAGTAAGGGATAAATAGGAGAAGAGGCAGGGCAGATATATAGATTACTAGACGATAATTAGATATTATTAAGAAGTAGGCAAATAAAGTATTAATAGAAGTTATAAGAGGGCGAATGATTAGTGGGGAGAGGAAGTAGAGGGCTTAAAAGTTTAGAGAGAGCAGGGGGCGCATGGATAGTTAAACCTAGGTTTAAGAGATAGACTGGTAAAAGTTTTAGAGGAGAGAGGGTGCACGGATAGCTAAACCTAGGTTTAAAGAATAAATTGCTAAAAGTTTTAAGAAAGGTATAGTGTATAGATAGCTAAACCTGGGTTTAGGCAGGTCTGGTATATAAAAATGGCAAGTTTTATAGCAGGGTTATAAAAATATAGAGGCGTATAGTATAAGAGGCTCTAAAGATATATTACTTTTAGCCCTAACCTAGTCGGTTTGGGGTTGTTTTTAGGCTGTAATTAAAAGGAAGAGCATAATACTACTATCTTTCTAAGTAATTTAGATAACCTAAAGAGAATAGAAAAGGATAAATTAATAAGGGAAATATAAGTAAAGCTATCTATACCTATTTATCTTATATTAGGATTAAATATACCTTATTATATTGCAAAGCTATACTATTAGGAGCTTTCTTAGTCTCTTTTATATACTTTATCTTAGTAGTAATGCCGCAGTTAGGGCATGCCATGCCTATAGCACTATAGCCAAGCTGCTAAAGAAGGCAAAAGAGCTGCGGCGATAAGAAGAGGTTATCTATAAAGATATAGTGTATTTGCATTAATAGCTTATTTAGTAGGTAAACCACAACGCTCTATATA
The DNA here is from genome assembly GCA_011035825.1 of Fusarium cf. hostae. Classification (NCBI taxonomy): domain Eukaryota; kingdom Fungi; phylum Ascomycota; class Sordariomycetes; order Hypocreales; family Nectriaceae; genus Fusarium; species Fusarium cf. hostae. The sequence goes on along the minus strand of WEXE01000680.1, from coordinate 18,346 downwards.
TTATTAAGAGGAATCTTAGCCTATAGCTTTCCTATCTTGCTATATGGCTTTAGTATAGGTAGCTCGACTATAATAGCCTTATATAGTAATGCCTTTATATACTAAAGCTACTATAGAAAGTAGCCCTATTATGCAATAACCCAGACTTTAAACCCTAGCAGTATAGGCTTATTCTTAATAACTATTATCTCTTTTAATCTGCCTATAAAAGGGACTATATACTTATCTACAGTTAGATTAATCCCTAGAAAATAAAGCTTAATAAATACCCTTTATATATAATTAGACCACTCTTTAGCTACTTAGAAGGTCTTTAAAAGGTCGCCCTCATCGCTTACATCGAGCTTAGTGTAGTTAAAAGTGCGGAAATACCTCGTAATTAGCTTAAACCTCCGCAACGGCATGAACTTAATAATTAAGTAAAGAGGGCGCTAATCTCCTAGGCTAGGGGACTTCTAATAGTCTTTAATTAAAATTTCCCTATAAATTCCTAAGTAAATAAGGACCCTAAGCCATATATATGCTATTGCGGTAGAGATGCCTTCCTACTTAAGAATACAGGACTAGTTAGAAAGGGGGGTATTTTAGTTATTAATAATGGCATTTTTAAGTAAGTAAGTAACCTAGCTATTAGTATATTTAATCCATAACTATATAAGGGAAATAGGTATAAAAAGCTAGAATAATTTAAGTAGTTCCTTAGGCAGAGGGTTAATCTTAAAATTATAATCTTTAAGGTTAAAAGGTTAAAAATCATTACTGCAGCCCTCTTTAGGCGGAAAATTAGGCATGCCGGTAGGGTCATTAGCTGCCCTCAAAGGCGGGGTATTAAAGCTGTAATTATCTATATAATTAGGTATCTTTTAGGAGCTTATCATTTTAATTAAGACATATTAAGGTCAATTTATATAAGGATTTTAATAATTTTGGCTATGTTAAATAAAGAAGCTATCTGATAAGAACTTTACATACCCCGCAGGTACTAGCAAGGTTAGTAAGCAAAGTGGGGCAAGTGACCTGTTAGAGGCTTGTGCCGCTTAAAGAGATAACAACCTAGTTAATACCGGTCAGCCTTTTTCTATAGATCCTATTATTAATATAGCATGCTTTTCTATAAGTAACTCTTATTAGATATAGAGAATAATAAAGTTAGTAAAAGCTTTTAGCCTTATATTATATAAGATAAATCTAATATAGGTAGTATGTATTTAGGTTATATAGTAACTAAGGGTTATTAATATAGTAATTAGATGCTATATAATTACTTTTATTTAGAAGCTTAGAACTATTTATAAGTACTAGCTCTTAGTCTTAAAGCGTCAGGAATAGCTATCAGATTGTAATGGTATTTTTAATAGAGGATCGAACTTAATAACGGTTTACCAGCTATCTTAGTTAGAAGCTTTACAGAGCCAAAAGGTGGTAACAGCAGTAGTTAATAAAAGCCTAAACAAGATCCTATCTTTTTGCCCGTCTTATATACGCATTCGACCAGACCTATCACGTTTTCCCCACAGCGCTCTTATATTAGCTTTATTAAAACAACTCTTAATAATAACAATAGGACCGGCGATTTAGTGACTTCTGCGCCCCAGACAAGTATTATCACTAACTATATAATAAACCTAACTAAGGAACTTACTATAACTAGTTTAGTAGCCAGTTCCTTAGCCATCTAGCCCTCCTTGACTGCTATAGTATTACTTATGCCGCTTAAGGGTTAAGTCTTAGAGTTATAAAAGTAATTCGGCAAGAAATAAAGGATCCTAAAGCTCTCAGCAAGCTAAAGGGGAAGGAAGAGAAGGAGAAAATAACCTTTACTTATTAACTTCTAACCCTAGTTACATAAAGTTTAGTATAGTATATGCTATACTTAACAGTATGTGAATTGTAAACCAAGGTATAGCTGCTTAGCCCTTCTTGTTAACTTGAGTTTAATTTAGGATTTGCTCTATATTTAGACACAGCGGGTTAGTTACACACAGCTCCTCTTATATCTATGGGCTAAAAATAAGTTCTTTGCTACTATTTATAGCTTAGCCATTAGCCTAATGTATTTATATTTTGAATATAAAAAGGGCTTCTCTATATTAGACAGTTAATCCCGAATTCTTACTTTACTAAACCAAATTAGAGTAAACCAAATATTACACTAAATCTGCAACATTCTTAACTTTTATCTTAATAGCCGCTATAGTAACTTAGCTAGTTTCTATTTTAGAAGCAGATCTTTTAGGCCTAGATAGTATCTCTTTTTATTAGGCTTTATTAGATAAGAAGTTAAAAAAGATTTATAATAACTTTCTTATAAGTTAAGATCTAAAATTATTTAATACTTAGATTAATAATAAACTAAACATAACTAAAGCAGTAATAGCCTTAAGCTAACTAGATAATAAAGTACTTAAAGCTATAATATAATAATTAATAAATAAAATTTTAACTTTTAGTAAAACCTTATATAATAGTATACTTAATATAAAGGATAGTTTATTATTAGAGGAAGTTTTAAGAAGTTAGTGGTAATAGGGCTATACTATCTGGCTATATTTATTATATAATAAAGCTATATTATAGTAAAGTATAAGGAAGGCATTTATTAGTATATTATTCTGCTCCTTATTAATAAAACTAATAAGCTTACTAGAGACTTTAAAGCACTTATATATGCTGCCTATAAGAAAAATATTAGCTAGAGAGATATCTTAAAAGTAGTTAAATAGGAAGGGTTAGTAAATCTTAATGCCCTTCCTAATAATAATAATATACTACTTATAGAAGCATTAATAAAAGAACTATTATAAGAAATCGCCAATATCTATAAGAAAGTAACTGCTAATATAGTTACTTTAAAGTTAAATCTCTAAGATAAGGAAGTACTAAAAAGGCTAAATACCCATAACCTTGCCATTATGGAACAGAATAAGAAGATGGGCAAATTGTAAAGGGATTTGTATTAGTAGATTATCTTATTAGAGTTCTTCTACCCTTAATATATAGAAGCTGCTAAGAGGTATAAGAGTCTTAATAATAACCTAGCTAATAAAGTTACTGCAGATAATATTAATAAATTAAAGTAAGTTATAGATATAAAGATTATAATATACTATTTTAAGTAAAGCTAGAGCATTCCCTTAGCTAGTGCTTATATTAGCAGTAATATAGAAATTAAGAGAATTATATTATATACCAATGCTTATAGATGCCTTAACATAAGTTTAGAAGCTAATAATATAACTAAGATTTTTGCATTTAGGAATATTATATCCACTATATATCCCGTCTTTACATTCCGCTATAATATATCTAAGGCACTTAATAGTATTAGTCTTTTTTTCCTTACTCCTAAACAAGATACTTTACTAACAATAGATAGAACTTTATGCAGCTGCTACTGAAGTTGGCATAGACGAGGATAAAGTTAGCTTCAGGCGCAAATGGGATAGTGGCAGCTAGGAGGACATATAACCAGGTAAAGATATCATTCCTAAGCCACCAAGCGCTATTAAAACGCTCTATTTAGAGGCTATAGAATTTATAATAAACCTTAATAAAGACCTAGGTAATGGCACTATAATTAGCATTATGGAGAAGATAAATAAAAAAATAGAGAATTTAAAGCTTAGTAATAATATATCTAAAAGTAGCCTAAAATAGACTATAAAGGTAGACTAATAGTGCTAAACCTTTAGTAATATAGTAAAACAAGAAGCTATTTTAAAGAATAATATTAAAGACTAAGGTACTAGAAAGAAGATTAAAAGCTTAATAGAAAATATAAATATTTACTTAAAGAGGAATTACTTATTATTAAGGTAGTTATATAGAAGTATAGAGAAATTCTTATAAAATATTTAAGGGAAGCTAGATAATTATAAAAAGATCCTAGATAGTATTATTTTAGATATAGAATCTATCTTTTATAATATTATAACCCTCTTATAAAGTCTTGCTGGCTAATTATTAAATATATCCTAGATAAGTAATGCTATTAACCTAGTTAAATTAAAAAGTTTAATAGTTAATAAATTAAAGAAAAAACTTAAGGATATAAATAATAGATTCCGGAACTCTTAAAGCGCTAGTGAAGTCATAGAGGCTATATAAGCTTCTTAAAACGCGCTAAATATAGCCAAGCAAGCCAATTAAGAATATAATATAGCAAGAGACTTACTTATATTGCTACTAGATTTAAGCCAGAAATCTATATCTAATGCTATTAACTATCCTTAGGCAATAATAGGATTACCTAATAGTAAAGTTATTATTGGCTATAGAAGATTAGGGAAGGAATATTAAGTTTATATTAAAGATAAAGTAAATAGCAGATTTATTTATAAATTAAGAGCAGGTATAAGTATTAAATAAGGAATCGCTAATAAGTATTATAAGATACCTAGTTCTTATAATATATAAGAGTTATCTGCTTAATTTAATAAGGTAAACTTAAAGGCTAGAGACCTTATAAAACTCTACTTTATTACTATATAATAGCCTAAAGTATATAATGCAGATTAATATAATATAGCACCTAGCTTATATTACTATATAGAACTTAATAATAAATATATTTATATACTTATAATAATAAGATTTTAAAGAATAATAAGGAGAGATAAGGCAGATAAAGAAATAGTAAAAGTTTATAATAAGCAAAATACCCTAATACTATAAGAATAGCAGCTACTAATTACTTATATTAAATTAATAGTAACTAAGAATACCTAAAATAAGTAATAAATAATAGCTAGTATTATAGGAATAAGCTATAATATAATAAATCTTAAATTACAGATTTCTATTTTAGAGGATAAACTTAATAAGTTTAAGGCAGGATTAGCACCATTAGTTAAGAGTATAATTAAATAGGCTATATCTATATTATAGGATATAATTGCAGTAGAACTAGTAAAGGCTTTACAGGCTTATAGTCACCAATAATATAGACTTTTATTATAGATATGGCTATAATTCTAAGTCGATTTGGAAGTTTATGGTATAAGGTATCTAGATGGTTTTAGAAGCTGTGCTGGTAATAGAAGGTGTGGAACTAGGTAAAGACCTATCTATTGAAAAGGTTCGGCCATGTCGAGTTTGGTGAGAATATGGATTGAGTTTGTTATCGAGATTATGTTGAGTTTAACTACTATATAAATCCCAATATACTGACAGTGGCCGTGAAGACATATAACTGTTAATGCCTGCCTTTAATATAGTCTATCTGATATAGGAAGTACGTTATACTCCTATAAGAAAAATATCTTCTGAGAACCTACTTTACCATTAAGGAAGGGGTTATTATAGTTAAAGAGCATAGTGATATTAATGTAAAATATATAGAGTAAATAAAATAGATGATTTCTGGATAAAAACTACAGAGACCTGCAATTATAATAAAGTAGTTTAAAAGACTATTATGTAAATAATCTTAGAAACTTCTAATAATAAGGCATTCTCTAAGCTCTTAGTAAGATATTAAGCTGCACTTTTGCCTAAAAACCTTACAACTATTACAGCTAGGAAGACAAAAAGCCAGATAAAGAGAAGTATAGAATAAGGCGAATTTAAGTAAGGACCTGGAAATAGTAGAATATAAGGATAGCTTTCTAAAGTCGCTAGAGCTAAGATAGCATTTGCGCTTGTTTCAAGAACTTATATAAGCGTCCTGATATATATAAGAGTAAACAATCTTAAATAGTCCTGGTTTTAAAGCAAAGTCAATAGCCTTATTATCTATAAGCATCTAAAGAGGCTGAATAGACGTGTAATGAGGACGTTAGTAAGGTTTCTATTAAGAGCTAATACCTTGTTTATATATATTCCTTGTGATTTTCTGCTTCTTAATTTAAGCTTTAAAGGCAACTACAGACTAAGTACTTATAGCAAAGCCTACTAGGGAAAATAACTTTATTAATTATATTTAAGGGACGTTTAGCACCCTATAAGTCCTTTTTAGGCTTATTTAGATTAAATGGGATGGGGTTAAAAATGAACATAGATGGCTAAGCTAGCCGAGTTAGGGTGTACGAACTCTCGTTCCTAGCTGGCCTCCTGCCCTGCCTACCCCGCATACTACTTTAGTAGGTACAGAGCTTAATAGAGCTGAGTTTGCTTCTATGCAGGAAGTTAAATCCTTGCTGATCTGGCAGTGCCATCTAACGGACTATCTAATCCCAAAATAGCACATAAAAACAGTAAGCTCTCAATAGCTTAAATAATGCTATATAAAATAAGGTTCATCAGTCATGTTTCTAATTCTCTCTATATATATTTATAGCCTATATAACTAAGATTAGTAGCTGCCTAAACCCCTATAAAGTAGAGCATATAATTTAGTAACTTACTTAATTTAGAAACTAGTTTCTTAAAAGAAAATCTAGGCTCTTAGGTAAGAGTTTCTATAAGTTATACCTTTTATATAGCTTATCTTCTTATAAGTAGCCTATCTATACTGCAATTATAAAACAAGTACTAACCTAGTAGATCTATAATCTATAAGCAGGATAGGGACAATATAATCCCTTATATGTCTTATAAGAAGGTATGCCTTGCTAACTGCAGTATGCCACTACCTAGGTTATTTATACATATATTAAAAGCCCTACTAAGTTCGCTAGTATAAAGGCTAATATGCAAGTCTCTATAATTACTTTTCCTCTACCTACTATAAGTATACTATATACTAGCTTAGTATAGTAAGCGCTATATCTAATTAATTAAAAATAATAAAGGTTAATTATAAAATTAATTAAATATTATATATATTTAACTACTAGAGGTTATATCTAGTATTATTAACTTTCGATTCCTAAGTATTAGTTTTACTTAGACTTCTATATAAAGTGCTCCCATTCTGCGACTAAGTCTTACTTACTATGCCCGCCAACTCTTACCTAGTATGGCTCCTGCTAAAAGAAAAAAAACAGTCTCTAGTTTAATAGGGAGAGCGAATATTACAGAAAGAGACCTGGTTACTAACTAATAGGAGCTATCTAGGACTAAACGGAAATGCAACCTCAGAGACTCAGATACTTGCCGCATGCAGAAGCAACATGCGTCTGCTACCGACCCAAAAAATAATAGCAGGCCTGCAATATAAGCCAGTCAAAACTAAACAATAACATATTATTAAGGAAACCGGGATGCCGTTTCTTAATAGCGGCCACGTCTATTAAGCTTCATTGATCTTACAATGGACGACGATTATAACGATGGCGAAGGAAACTGTAAAAGAAGAAACAAAACAATACAACACTGCAGGCCCACTCTCGGTATTAAACCAGAACTTCTAAACATAAATAGTACTAATATTATTGCCACTACTACTATTAAAGATATAAGACCTATTACTTATAGTAAATTAGTAAGAGGTAATAGAATTAAATAAGAAACTTTATTAATAAGGTTAGATCTTTATTTAGCCTCTATTATAGCTATATTAGATATTACTTATAATAATTTATAGGCAAGTAAAAAACAATCTATACTAGAACCTAGTTTAGTAATTAAGTTTAGAATTTAGTAAATCTTAATTAGGATATATACTCTTAAGTAATTATTAGAGAAAACTATATAGAAATCGGCATAATAGGTAAAAGGACTTCTTAAGGGTAATTTAAAAGAAGCTAAATTAAATATTAAAAAGAGCAAAATAAGATTAAAAGAGCTTAAAGAAAAGCTTAAGTATAAAAAAAAGAATTTTATAGTAAATTAAAAAGTTATTTAATATTTTATAAATTTAATAAATAGCGCCAAGGCCAGAGGGGGATTTATTAAAGTCTTTAAGAAGAAATACAAAAAGCATTATATTAAATTAGATAATAAAAGATATTTATTAATTAGGAAAATAATAACTAGCCTGCCAGTATCTATATAATAGCTAACTAGAACTCTATCTGCAGTACCTATATTACTTATTATATATAACACCTAGCAATTACTTAAAAATACTTATTAAAGTGCTACTGTTAATAAGGATATACTTTTAAAAACAGGATCTACTAATTTATATAGTAATGCCTTAACTAATATAATAAACCTAGTAATATAAAACCAGAATATTAATATAGTAAAGAATAAAAGTTAGATATTAATAAATTATAAGAATAGATAGCCTCTTTATAGTATATACTTACTTCCTAGATATAAAATATTATAAGAAGGAATAAAATAAAGTAAGTTATACTATATTCCTAGAGGTTACTTATTAACTAGATTAGATAAAATATATATATCTATTAAAAGATAAATAAGGAAAATAACAAAAAGCTATAGAAAGTGCTAGTATAATAAGAAGGGAATTAAGAATAGAAGCAATAAGGGATATATTAAGAATTATATTAATAAAGAAAGTTCTATCTTATATAATAATAAAATATATAATATTAGTAGAGAAGAATGCTAGAATTGCTGGCTTGAAACCTAGGCCTATAAGGAAGGTAAACTTACTTAATATCTTAATATTAAGGAGAATCTAAGGTTTAAAAAGGAACTATTTTAGAATAGCCCTATAAGGAAAGATCTAGAATATCTTATTACTAAATATAAAGGATAACTTATCTTTAATAACGAGCTTATGGCTTAAAGAGAGAAGCAAGATAGAGGTAGTATTACTAAAATAAGGGTATTCCTTATTTTATAATATCTTCTAATATTTAAAAGAGATATTTTAACTTTAAGGTTAAATCTCTAGAAGGATTTAAGTTTTATAATTAGATTTAATATATAAAGGCAGTATTATAAGGTTTACTAACTATAATTGCAACCTAAATTGCATTATTATCTAGTTTTTAGATAGCGATGGCCCAAGGCTGTTTCTTTAAAGCGTTAGGCATATTAGCCCTAGAGATACTATTACTATTAGCTATAGCTAAAGGGTTCCTTTAATATATTTTAAAGCCACAATTAGTCTAAAATTGCAAGATATACTAGTTTATTATTATAGTTATAAAATATATTAGTAATATATAACTTCTGCAGTATGTAGTATAGAGATCTGGCTTATAAATATACTAGGGGATTAATCTAAAGATAGAAAGCTAGGAGAGCCTATCCCTTGAGCTATTAATCTATATCTTCCTGGCATAAGATATATAATTAACATCCTTAATAGTAACTATAACCCTAATAATAAGGAGGAAACATTAAGGATTACTTATAGGAAGGTAATTAGTTACCTTTAGGTATTGCTAGTTATAATTATAGGAGGGAATGGCAACTAAACTTATAGGTTAGAAAGAGAGTTAAGTATAAGAGGACTTAGTTATATCTCTTTTATATAGTGGCTTAAGTATATTATCTTCTTTTGCTATAAATAACGCTTATTATCTGTTTTCCTATATAGTATACAGGATTGAACACTCTCTTGGAAACGCTGCCTCTCAATGTATTTTCTCAACGTACTCCATTAAACAACATTACTTGTTATAAGGTGCTACTAACCTTTTTGCAAGTGAATTATAGAAGGAAGAGCTTGCCGGGTATAGTAACTAATCTAAAGAGCGTGAACAAATCTTCTAGTAGTCTATACTAAAGCTAAACAATCCTTGGCATATTAGTGCTCTTTTTTTAATTTTCTATATAACTGGAAGTTTTTAGAGTTGGATTGTCTTGGTGGAAATAGTATATAGCACGGCACTGTTGCTTTTATATGCTACTGCAAGCGCGTGTTGTAATTCCAGTTATGGTGGGTAACTCGCTACTGACCTTTTCTTTTGAATTTTAACTATATTTTATAGCAGCTTCACTCCTCCTATCGCCCGTCTGTCTACATACAAGTATTGGCTAACTAACTAACCTAGTTTATATAGCTTATCGCTCTAGTTATCTTTAGGATATCTAAGGAGTTTAATAGTATAAGGTAGATGTTACTATTAAACCTCTCCATTTTCCTAATAATCCATCTAGAATATTTCTCTTAAATACGCTATTACTACTTGGCTTTACTCTTGCTTCTAGTCGCTCTCTATAACTAAAGACCTTATTACTATGTGCATTAAACTATATATATTAAATACCTTACTGATTTCTCGTCTATTTAAAGTCTATAGCTATATAATGTGCCAATTACTTTAGTCAATTGCTATTATAATTTAACTTTAGATAGTATTAACTGAGGTACTGCGTTTAGTTTAATGTAAGCCAGAGATATTAAAATATATAAAGCAAGTTCGTTAGCCTTATAGTTCTAGTTAAATTAAATAAGCCAGGTAGTGACTAAAGGATTTTAAGACTCCTTATATCTTGTATTGCCTTAAAATCCGGTAGTTAAGAGTTCTATCTTATTATAATCTATATTCTCGAAGAGTTGTAGATACTCTGTAAGTAATATCTAATTTTTATTTAAGTATGCCGCTACTTGCATAATAGCTAGTAGAAGGTGTGCTAGTAGTATCAGAAGATGGCCTATAACTTTATTATTAGTTAAAGATATTTTCTAGATTAATGCCTCCTAGAGGTAGCTACTTGCCTTATCTTGCCCTATTATAGGTATAAGTATAACGTTTCGCCTAGCAACTAATACTGCTACCTTTTAGTATTGTATTATAAATAGGATTCTTCCTTTATTACTTTAAGGAAGTAATTAGTAAGAGTTACCTTATATTTTATATTATAACTTATATTAGCAGTAATTATTATAACTTATAAAAAGACTCTATAAGGGTACTTAAATCTACTTAAGGTATAGATAGTTAGCGTTTAGTAAGGCTAAAAGAAGCAGTTTTAGAAGGCCAAGATAGGCTAATTTTAGTTATTAGGCATAAGCAGTATACTAAAGTATCTTCTTATATACCTAAGCTCTAAGGTAATATATACCAAGAGTATATAAATAGAAGCCAATTTTGCTTATAATAGTATAAATATAAATTAACAGACCTACTATATATAATATCTAATAAAGTCTAGTACTTACTATAGAGAAATTATATTATGCTCTTTTACTATAGATATAAGCTACTAATAAGAGTAAACCCATACTCTATAAAAACAGAGAGGCATTATATAATAGATATGCCCCTGCCAAAATATCTATATAATATAAACTAAAGATAGTAAAAAAGTTACTATATAATATCAGTTAACTTTCTTTATTTAGGGTGCTCATCAATTCAGTGCAAGATTACGCTATTATAAACATATTTCCAGTCACTTCTCCTATTTATAATTAGCCATATCGATAAGGCCGGCTGCATACCTGCCATCCTTAATAGGATTAATAGGTTTAATAGCATTTACTTTCTTAAACTTAAGCCTCTTTGCTAGAAAAGATTACGGCGTTTTAGAGGAAGTTTATATAGGGCAAGTAAGTTGCCATTGCATATCCTAAATAAACTAAAATGAAGTTTTATTGGTCTAATATCTGCTAGCTTATAGATTAATTTTCCTAAACTTAGCTAAATAGCTTTTAGTAGCATGACTTCGAAGGATAATGATTTCCTAAGCCAAATTAGAGATTTTATTCTTAACTTAACTAGCAATACCCTTAAGTAATTTAATATACCTGACTAGTACTTAATTTATATTCTAAATTATTATAAGGGAGACTTTATCTCTATATTAGGACTATTTAATACTAAATTTAATATTATTAAATATACTAGTTTAAGAAGTAAGTTAATAGTAATCGACCTTAAGCTACTTAAAAACACTATTAGTAATATACTTTAATTAAAGAAAGTAGAAAGTGCAGTTAGTATTATTAGAAAGACATATTTAGCACTAGTATTAATATATAGAGTTACTATTAGTCTCTTAGGTATAGGTCTGGCAACTTACCTCTTTATAGCAGTAATACTAACCTATTTAGGGGTTAAGTATATTGCTGCAGTTATATTTATCACTTTAGGGCTAGTTATTATAACAGCAAGTATAGTTATAACTATTGCAGCTTATATAAGCGTCTCTAAGATAAACGGTATTGGGAAGATTATTAGATTATTTATATCTATTAGGGCCTGATTCTTAGTCCTTATATAAATAGCCGTGGCTGCTACTATGTTTGCCGCTATATTGTCCATTTATCTCTCGGTAAAAACTCGAAAGGAATTAAAGAGTCTTATAAAAGGAATTAATTATCTTAGAAATAATTAAGGGAGGGAGCTGCATACCGATATATTATAGCATATATATAGCGCACTTTATATGCCATAAAGTGGCCTAGCGATTGCCTTTATTAATAATAGTACTATATAAGTTCTACTACTCCTGCTATATTAATCTTTACTTATAGTACTTTACTATAAGTAGCAGTTTTAAAAATAAGATTTAAATTAAAATTAACTATAAATAATATAGTTTTAAAGTTAAGTAAGACCTTTAATAAGTTATTTATTAAACATATATTGGCTTAATTCTTATTAAAAAAAGCATAATGCTAGGCATAAATTATTTATAATAAAGTCTATTAATTAGGTTAGGCTATTTTGTATATAAAGGATATAAGTATATAAGTCTAGGTATGTAGTTCGGGCCAGTAATTCCCCTTGGTAATGCTTCGCTGCATCCACTGCTGCTAGATTATAGGAGGTATATAATGTAGATATTTAAGATAGATATTAAAATATCTATATATATACTGTAAAGCCTAGTCTTAAAGAAGGCAGTTAACCCTGGCCATTTATATACTTACTTTAATTACTTTAAAGACCTCTCTAGATATTGTAAAAAAGGAAGAAAAAAACAAAAAGAAGTAATAGGGCAACCAACTTAGATTACTCTACATAAATAAGACATACTGTATAGCATAGTAGAACTAGATATTAGGGTAAGGTTTGTTAGGGCAGATCCTCAAATAGTAAGCTTCCTGCAATTAATCACGCGACAAGCCATTGGTTGTCCGAATGTAAAAGCATTTAAGTGACGGTATTGCAGTAAGAAACGTGATTATCAGCCCTAATTTCTCCTCTTTAACACGCCATCTTTGCTCCTGACTTGGTAGCTAGAAACAGTATGTTTACAGTAGATATATATAGTAAAACTTTAACGTGAAATCTTTCCATAAATCCATGCCAGATTCTACCACACATACATATCTCTAAACTAAATCATTTAGGAATATTTACGAATTTCTAGTGCTTATTATGCCTTAGCAATGACCTCCTGTTAGAATAAAGAAAATGCAGCATATTGCTATTAATATTAAGAAAAGATCAAACTCGAAAAGAGAATCCTCTAAGAACAAGATATTAGGGGTCTTGGAAGATAAATCAAGCAACTCTGTAACGCCTAATAGAGATATAACGGAAGAATGGGCAGAAATGATGTCTCTAATAAATAGGTCTGGATCTGATATTTAAACATAGCATTATTAGTATTGTTAGTTCTTAAATATATCTGCGTACTTAGATATAATATAAAATAAGCTATTTGGCATGTAATGAGATGCGGCCCTAGCTACGATGAGGACAAAAATCGCCAATAAGCTAACTAATTGCTTTTATAAGCTATTTAGCGCTGAAATATTAACCTTTATAGAACAGGGTTAATGAAAAATAGGAGTAGAGTATAAATATTATAGGAAACCTAAAACTAAAATATCTGTTTATTTATATATATAATAATATAGATTAGATACTAAAGTATTTATCTATTTATCGCGATATCTATCTTGCTAAGACCTGGCTAATACTTAAGAACTTTCCTTGCAATTTAGTAAATGCATATCTTTAGTTCTAGTAATAGTAGGGGTTTACTAGACTGTATTGATAATATTAGTTTGTACGCCAGAATGGATTTTTATGATAGAGAAACGGTAGATAGGTCTTTGATTCTTTGACAGAACATAGACTCTACTGTCACCAGGTGGCACGTCTAAATGGGTACAAGTGGCTGCATAGTCTCATCAAGCTTCTCCATATTTCTTTTCTATCTTTTAACGCATAAGGGAGTACCATGGCAATGTCAGAAGATGGTAGATATCGAATAACCAGCGAGGACAACGAGGCTCGACATGTCGATACACTTTTGTGCCTGGATACCACTTTTCAATCCCTTGACGAAATCATGCAATGAGATCCTCCCATGCCCGGAACAATAAGCTCCGACATGAGATTCCTTGCCCCTGAGAACTGATTACATTTCTGTAACACACAGTCTTGCGCTTTGACGAATTAAGCCATTTCTCCTTATTTACATTGAGACTTCTGCCTGGTATTTAGACTCGATTACGCCTATCTGTATATGATATTTCTCGTTATGGTATTTGCCCTCGAATTCAACCACTAACCCTTTTAACACCATCTATCTTCTTACCAACTTTCTGTATCCAATGGGCAAAGCTAATAGTGCAGCTGATGCTCTTCGCCTTGACTCTGAAAGGAGCGCGGTGAAAGAGAGCAACATCGTAAACGGAGAGTTAGGCCACAGGACACTGCAGCCTGCTGTAGAGCGGAATTACAAGAAGATGATGGAATTCTGGCCTGAGTAAGTCTCATGTTAATTCACATTCAAGTGACTTTCTAAAATTAAATAGACAGGTACCAGAGGTTAGATGCCAAAGCTTCAGTACATGACTTGGAGTCTTTAAAAGACTTCGTGAGGAAGGTGGCTTATGGCATTGACGGAGAGGTTGCCGAAAATCTAGAATTTGATGTCCCTGGCTGGGAAACCGTACGGAAATACTGGAATTCATTCACGGCAGCCTGTCAGCAAGCTTATCCTACGGAATCGATACCACGTGGTAAAGCACAGTCTGTGACAGAGGTTAGTTGAAGTTGGGGCATCACTGGATCTCAAAAATACTGACTTTATTACAGTTCATCAAAGGGCCCCTGTCAGAAGAGATGGACATGCCAAAACACAAGAGACGCCATAGGTTTGCTACGAAAAACGCCATGCTCAATTATGCAAGACAGCTTTGGGCGGCTGATTGGATAGAGTACAAATGCCCGGCGACACCAGTTGATGAGTGGGGTCTCTTATTAGGAAATACTTACTTACACCGAAACCTGTAGTTAGATCGACTCGATCTTCTCGCTCTACGACAGGTTGATCAAGTCGGGGCACTATGCTATCGTCTGAATTGGCTACTGGAAAGCTTGGCTCTGTTGTTGATAATATGAAGAGATGGGGCCTTATTCGAAGTCCAGCTTTCGAGGTCGGCTTTAAGCCGAGTGTTTTGTGTAGAATTTTGTCAATGTTTCGTGAATAAAACCCGTTTGGTCTCACCCAAATATTGACCCTGAATTTCGTATCATCTAAAATCACAACTCTGATTGTCCCAAATTAATCCTAAGACGCGACAATTGTATGTACCCTTCATGATGTCAAGTGGACTAAGTCTTGAGTGAAATGACGTCAAGAACGGCAACAAAAAGTGAGGCGTAGGTCTCAGTTAACAAAATAGCACATTGTCCTCCCATTACCTAGTGATCGTCCTAAAACACTGACATAGCTGCAGGCGTTCCGTCCTAGGTTAGGTCTATAAATACTGTGTCGCCTAATTACTGCTGTATGGCTAAACGAATGAAACGATTGAAGACCTATATATCCTATCCACATCAATAAGTATCTTATAATAGCCGTGAGATTTAGGCATAAGACATTCTGATCCTAAAAGGGCTATTCTCTTACTGTTAGTAGCTAGTGAATTAATGTATTAAAAGCTACTATATAAAAGGAAATTAAATATAAAGGAAATTATAAAATATTAAAGTATATATTAAAAGGTTAAAGTTAGGGAAACTAAAGGTTAAAAGTTAACTAACTGAATTTAAAGTGTATCTCTAATTAATAAAGTTATATAACTTCTCTTATAAAGAATCTACTTAATTATAACTATAATATAATATAATATTATTAACTATATTATTAATATAAGATAGAGCTAATTATATTAGTAAATATAATTAAGATATATAAGTTTATTTTATAATAATAAGACTTTCTTAAAGTATTTAACTATAATAGCTTTAATTAACTATAAAAGAAGCTCTAATAAAGTTAGAAAACCTATAATATATAAATAAAAGAATTTTTATATACTCTATAAAAGAGAGTTTACTTAAGAAGAAGTCTAAATTAAGAGGCTTCCCTTATAAATATAAGAATCTATAGTTAATTAACTAAAGTTATATATAATTGCCTTTCGCTCTTATTATAATAATAATAACTAATACTACATAACTATAATAAAAACAATAATAATATAACTAAAGTAAAATTATACTATAATATAGTAAATAAGCTTATATTAAACTTAAGTTAATAAACTCTCTACTTAATAGATTATATTATTATATAGAGCTAAATATAAATACTATTTTATTTAATATCTATTAAAATTACTAGAAAAACTAAATAAAAGTCTAAATTATAATCTTTATATTAATAGTAGAAAGATAATTAATATATTTAGTAGAATTACTTATATAGTATTAATGTAACTATTTTCTTATTTAAGTAATTAAAATATAAATAACTTAAAAATATAATATAATAGTAATATTTTTTTAAATAAAGTAGTTAATATTAATACTTAATACTATTTTAATATAATTATTATTATAGAAAATAACTACTATTATTATAATAATAAATATAACTAAATAAAATATCTTAAAGTATATAATAATAATATTAATAATAATTAACGTAGTTGATAAGCGAGTTAGCCGGATAACTGAGTTAGCCAGTATATTTTTCACCTTGAAAGCCATTTTTTAAATAATTCTTTAAAATTCAAATTAAGCTTAAAATAGCTAAGATCTAGATAGTATATATATAAGTCCTAAAGTAAGCTATATTAATTTTCCTAGATTTTTAAAAAAATCCTATATAGCTCTAAACCTTAAAGTCTATTTACACTATAAAATACACTGTATTTTAAGGTTTTCTATATAAATTAAAATACTAAAAAGTCTTTTAAAAATACTTTTTAATAAAGCTAACTATACTATTCTAAGAAAAGCTTTTATTTAGTTTTTAGCTAATTTATTTAGGCTTTAAAATGCTATAGGGTAAGCTATTATTCGCTGTACAGTATGCTGGCTAACTCCCTTGTCTGGCTAACTCGCTTATCAACTATGTTATAATATAATATAATATTATAATTAATCCCCTGTTTATATTGATGGTGCACTAATGTTTGGCTGATCCATTGAGTCTGTCACGTGCTGTGTCCCGTGACCCATTTGACCCTCTTTACGCCGCCGACGCCGACGTCACGACTTCAGGTCTTTGACTTTAGGCAGCTGAACTCACACAAAACTCAATACATTTTCTTCCCACAGAACCCCGCGATTACCCCTCTTCCATCCTCATCGGGGCTCGGTCTTCTCCAGTACCTTCTTGGCCTGCCACCGGATGGCCTCGAGCCACTCATCATGCAAGCCGCCGCGAAGGGCCTTGACGAATTCCCTTTTCCTCCGGATTGGATTCACCCCTCTGAGCAACTTCCCTTCTAGCTTGCCGAGTTCCTCTATCTCGAGATTAAGGAAGCCTCTGTTGATTAGCTTATGGTGACGCCATGTGAGCAGGAGGATCTCGCAACCAAAGATTGCCAATCTAACGCGGCCGGCATCATCCTCCTTTCCCCAGTCTATTCCGATTTCCATCGCCATATCACGAAGCTCGCCGTGATCGTCTTTCTTGATAGCTTGCTCGATTTTACGGGTCACATCGTGGCCTTTCGTCAGATAAGGCTCGTCGGGATCGGGTGTCTGCAGGCTTCGTCTGAGCATCGTGACAGTGAAGCTGTGATGCTGTTAGCGGTTGCGATCAGAAGGTAAAGGGGAAGTCGGATCGGATCACTTACTGCGCAGTGGATGATTCAAGCGTGGTATCCTTTGAAGTGGGTTGCAGGAAGAAGATTGGGGCCAGCTGAAGAGCAAGGCTCTCCAGCTGGGTTATGTGCAGCTAGGTTCAGGCTGCANGGAAGAAGATTGGGGCCAGCTGAAGAGCAAGGCTCTCCAGCTGGGTTATGTGCAGCTAGGTTCAGGCTGCAATTAAGGCAGCTAACTATGATGATATTGACTTAATGAAGCTTTGCCTGCTGAGGGGTAATGAATGTTTAAATTATGTTAGACTTTGGAGATGCTTGGATATACCTTTCGAGGCTGACTTGCAAACTTAAAAGAAAAAAAGATATTATAATTAATATTTACTTAATATTAATTTTCTTTTTTTTCTTTAAAACTATAAAGTATTTACTTAAGGAAGTAATATAGATTTTTAATAAACTTAATACTCTAGTTAAATCTAATGTAATTAAATATAAAAAGGTAAATAATTATTATATTTAATAAAAAGCTTAATTACTCTATATAACGTGGTTGATAAGCATGCCGACCGGACAAGTATGCCGACCAAAAATCTCAGCCTTAAACTTTTAAATCCATTTAAAAACACC
>WEXE01000679.1:0-45356 GCA_011035825.1 Fusarium cf. hostae | reverse complement strand
AAGAAAATAAGCCTAAAACTATAACTTTTATTATTTAAAATATATTATTATATAATTATTATTAATAATAATTAACTTAGCTATAAGTATCTAATTAAGGTAATTAATAAATATATAACTACTTAATTAATTAATATTAATAATATCTATATTATAAAGATTTAAAGCTTATATTTTAATTTTTATTATTATGAAATTATAAATAAATACCTACCTTATATTAATAAATTATAATTAATATAATAAGTTAATCTTATTATTTTTAGTTACTAGGTATTAATTAAAGGTATTATATAAGATAGTTACCTTATTAAATTTATTAAATACTAAAAGAAGGTATTAAAAGGCCTAGCTAATTAATTAAAAAAGAATATAAGTATATTATTATAGTAGCAGGCCTTTATTAATAGTATTATATTAGCTAGCAGTAATGCTATATACTTAATATAGTTTAAAGAGTTAAAAAGCAAGGTCTAATTAGTTAAATTAAGAGTATAAATATTTTATTATAATAAATTAGGGTAATTATAAGGTAAAGGAGGGGAAGTAAGGGGGAAAAGAGAGGGAAGAAGTTAAATTAAGAAATAAAGGTTTTAGTATTTAAGAAAAAAACTATAAAGGTTAGTAAATTAAAACTAGCTTAGCTAGTTAGTAATAAATTAAATTAAGTTATAAGATAAAGTAATAATAATAAATATAGTAAAATAATACTTAAGATTTAATTATATAATTTATTTTATAATTTATTTAATTTTCTTTTTATTATTAATATTAAATTTAATTATAACTTTAAGTCTTTAACTTTAGGTAATTAAACTTATATAAAACTTAATATATTTCTTTTATAAAACCTTATAATTACCTTACTTTTATTTATATTATAATATACTATTTCCTTTATTTTAATTATACTTTTATAATTTAAAACTATAACTAGCTTAATTTTTACTAGTTATTAATTAGTTTTATAGCCTTTATTAGCTTTATTAACTATTTCTTTATATTATTAAGCTATTATTTATATATATTCTTAATTATAATCCTTAATTTAAAGTATTTAATAAATCCTTTATTATTTACTTTTATAGGCCTTTTTATTAAAATAGATTACTTTAGCTTTTATAATAACTTAATTTCCTTTTTAAAATAACTTATAAAAATTATTAGCTTTTTATAATAATAATATATAAATAAGAAGAACTTATAGCCTAAAATAACTTACTTAATAAAGGTAATAGTATTTTTCTTATTTTAAGCCTTTTTAATTTTTATTATTATAATATAAAGCTTATTTTTATATTTATAGTTTTTAAGAGCTATTATAAAATAAAGGATTATGTTAGGTATTTTAATATAAAAGGCCTTATTAAGTAGCTATAGGCTTCTTTAGATAGTAAATATTATAATAATATAGCTATAATGCTATTAGTAGTTGCAGTTAGAAGGGAAAGTTAGGTTAGATAACTTACTATATAATAAATAATTAAAGCATAGTATCCTTTTAGGTAGGTTATAAGAAGAAGGTTAGGGCTAGCTAATAAGTAGGGCTTTTTAGCTAGTATATATATAGCTAGGTTTAGGCTATAATTAAGGCAGCTAATTATANGAAGAAGGTTAGGGCTAGCTAATAAGTAGGGCTTTTTAGCTAGTATATATATAGCTAGGTTTAGGCTATAATTAAGGCAGCTAATTATAATAATTTAACTTAATAAAGCTTTATTAGTTATAAAGGTAATAAATATTTAAATTATATTAAATTTTAGAGATACTTAAATATACCTTTTAAGGCTAACTTATAGTTAATATTTATATTACTTAGTTAAGGTAGTAATTATATTATTAAGGCAGATAAACTATAATTAATATTAATTTCTATTATAATAGCCTATTTTAAAGGTTTTTTTATTTATATTATTAATAAAAAAGCTAAATAGCTAAATAGCCTCTTATAATATTAGAATTAAGTATAAAAAATATAAAATATAAAAATTAAAAAATGAAATAAAATTAATACAAACACTAGTAATTTAAACTAAGAAATATAATTAATTATAATAATATAATTTAATAAAGTTTTAGTAATTATAATAATAATAAATATTTAAATTATATTAAACTTTAAAGATATTTAAATATATTATAATAGTTATAATAAGTATTTTAGGGTAAGAAGTCTAAGCTTTATTAATAAAGTTAAATAAATATTTATAATAATAGATATAAAAGGACAGATTCCTATAAGGACTTTAGTTTTTTATACTTTTTTTTATATATAATTTTATACTCTTTTTCTTTATATTAAACATTATTAAACTAATTATTTAATTCTCTATCTTATAATAAAGACCTTATCTTAATTAAACCTAACTAACTATTTATACTTAGCTTATAGTTAAGAAGTATTAGAATATATTATTTTATATAATCTTTTCTTTATTATTGCTCTTTACCTTTAAAATACATTTTAAAGCTACTTTATAAACTTGAAAAAAAAGTTTATTAATAAAATAGAAATTATTAAAAATAAATATATAAATAATTCTTTTTTAAAAATTTACTAATTATTTATATAAGCTTAATATTAAGAGATTTAAAATTAAGCTTATAATTAAATTTATAATATAATAAAAACATTAGCAAGTAATATAAATACTATAACTACTAATAATAACCTAAAGGAGTTGCCATATTTAGATCCTCGGGAATACAAGGGGCATTACTCCACTACCAATAATGGACTAGTCTAGAAACCAGGGTAGGATGTATACGAGCCTGCTAAGTGGAGTTTTAGCCATGTTACCGAGATTAATGTTTAATGCAAGGATGTTGTATTAATTGCTATAAATATATATCGTACCTGTTGAGGAATATGAAACTGTTAATTCTCTCGTGGTTACTCAGCCCAATATTGAGGGTTTGTTGAGTCACAATGAAGCTCTTTACGACGAAGCCGGCTGTCTTGACGCTAGGTATTTAACCGGTACTCAATTGGTATTATCACTGCTAACAGTTGCTGTAGCGTTATTCACAACATGCAATGCCCTCACAGTGACCATTCTCGCAGATACCAACCGCGATGGAAACGTCGACAAGAAAGATCTCGATGGCAAATCTTCATGGACCGCTAATCGAGGCGCTTTGTTCTTAGCGAATATCGGCGATACTGGCCGTCGTTGTGCTAAGAAATGGGGACCAAGCGTCGATATCATCCCGAGCAATGAGACTTATCTAGACCTCTGCAACGATGCTACAGATGACATCCAACGTAACCCAAAATATCTTGCGCCAGTCAAAACTCTCCCCATATCCGGGTTGAGTCCATCTGCCAAGGGATCCATCCAAGTCACCGACAAAACAGCCGCAGCAAAAGTCCGAGTCTTCACCAGGAAGAGTAACAAGTGGACTTACGTATCAGGAGATTATGTGTTCACGGCTAAGGAGCTTTCATCGGGCCTCGAATTGGGTATTGATGCCCGCGATGTCCGTCGTCCCAAGGGCTGGGATGGCAATGCAAAGATGCAGTTCACTGTAACTGATGGCAAAACAAAAGCAACCGACACTGTTGCTGTCCGAGTTGCTCCAGTATTGACTCATCATCATGGGCAGGTGGCCCAACGTGTCTTTTCAACCGGCGTGAACGAGCCTGGTTCCAACCCTGTTCAGCAGCAGTTCGTCGATGATATCAAGCGCAATGTCGTCAATGCTGGTATAAAAGACCCCATCTTCCTCTTCGACAACCAAGATATCTGGACCCAAGACTTTTTCGAGCCCGGCTATTCTAGCATGCCTGGGCCGAACGGCCCTATTACTATCCGTATCATGATCCGATCAGCCCAGAGCTCCCGTAGATCCGGCCGCGACGCGTTCCATGAGCTCCGAAACGACAAAGTTGGCGCAGTTCAACATCCAGGTGACGGCGATACTATCGATTCCACCGGAAATCTGGAGACCATCCCCCCCTATAAGCACAATGGAAAGTCCTTCCCTCTGGGCAGAACGATCATGGGCGCTTGGGATGGAAGAGCCCCTCTCATGGTTGAGTTTCTCAAGGCTCAAGAGGTTCAAGATCCTCTGATCCTCGATACAAGCTGGTTGTACGTTGGCCATGTGGACGAGTTCCTTCAGTTCTTGCCTGCCTATAATGAGCGTGGATGGATTGTCATGGTTGCAGATCCGCTCAAGGGTCTTGATCTACTGAAGAAGGCGTCCAAGGCTGGTCATGGAAATGTCAAAGCTGTTTCTCGTTCGCTTCAAGTAGAAGAGAAGAAGGAACAGTTGTGTCTCCCCAGACAGACTATCCAAGAGGCTCTCAAGTTCAAGAACTTTGACGCCATCCAGAAAAGCTCGGCCCTGCGCATTGAAGCCAATATCAACATTCTAAAGCGTGAGACTGGAATCACTGATAAGGATATCTTCCGAGTACCCATGCCATTCTACTACGCCGAGTCGGACAGTTGGTTATGTCCTGGACAGAAGCCATCGGATTCAAATGCGGAGGAAGATACCTCCAAAACGCCCCAAAAGACCTCAAGTAAGACCAGCATCACGTTTAAAGCCGCTATGGGACCTGGTTCCAGGGCCAAATCGATTGTGGAGGCAGGTACTCCAAAGACCTCATTGCAACGACGCGCGATTGATACTACTACCCAAGTTCTAGCTCTCTGGCCAGGCACCGTCAATGGATTGGTTCTGCCAGATCAAAAGATCCTTGCACCCAAGCCATGGGGCCCTGTGATCAACAAGCAGGACATCTTTACGAAAGCTGTATCAGAGGTATATGCAAGCGCTGGGTATAATGTGACCTATCAGGATGATTGGTTTTCTCACTTCAAGATGCAAGGCGATATTCATTGTGGCAGTAATTCCTGGCGGGCTATAGATATTATGTTTTAAAATCCCTTTACTTCGATTTAAGTATGTTACTGTTATATTTTATATACCTCCTTCAAATAGGATTCAATCTTGCAGCCAACTGCAGAGCTTACGTAAGTCTTTAGCTATTGTACTGAGACCAGGGATCACCATATCCCTTTTCAAGCTTTGCAATAGCCACTGACACAATTCCAGGGCTTTTGACACGGGACACTTGAGCTGCAAGACCATCCTTGGCACCTAGCAGGGCTGGTTAGCATTCGCCTGTGACTGTCTGTAAAGCCAACTCACCCCCTATTGCAAGGCTTGTCACTGCAGACACCATCAGGGTAGCTTTCTCTAACAAAGATCAATCCCTCTGCAGATCTAACCTATGACCCCTGGACCCAGCGATTGCAAGAACGGCGATCCCGCCGGCTGGTCATGTGGCCGTGCTACGCATATGCGCAGCGAAGGACTTGACAGCCATATCTTGATTTCCACTGGTGGCCTGGGCGGCGATTTCTCCCACGGCTGCACCTTTCTCCCTGCCGTAACTCAGTGCAAGGCTATCGACGCCATCTCCGTCCACCGCTACGCCAGCGTACCCGTCAAGTGGAGCGACAATTTGCCAAACTGGTTGAATCAGGCCAACGGAAAGAAGGTCTATCTCGAGGAATGGGGTGTCAATTCGCAAAAGTACGATCAAAAGTCGGCATTTGTCTCAGAAGTGAACAACATGAACTCTGTTGGCTTGCCTAACTTGTACTGGCAACTACTTCCTCCATTGTCTGGAGGCTGTAGTTATAACCCAAAGAATGATAGTGGTGATCCTTTTGACATCTTTACTAACTCTGGAGTTAACTTGGCTGGTCCGATAGATAGTGCTACCTCATCGGGGGCTGCTTAGGACTGGACTGGCAGTCTCTATTGAAGTTAGTAAGTAAATAAACTTATTTAATAAATTTTAAAATATTTTTAAGGTTTAATATATATACACGCTGAGCATAATATTACTTACTAAGTTAATTAATTTTCTTATTTAAAGATGTAGAGAGATATTTATTATAGTAATAACTCTTAAAGGGCTATAGATATTAAATTTCAGACTTGATTTAATAGAACGTATAATATATAAATATTGCTTAATTTACGTATTATAAGTCTATTAATATCAACCTAGTGCAGACCAACTTATGCCTCAAGAAATCACAACTATTACATAACTCTATTAATTATAGACTTATGCATAATGCTCTGCAGAAGTATGTTCTTCCTTAGCAAGAACGACCTTGTGCTCTGGGAAGGCTTCTGTCAGGCCCATGGAAGATGCAATCTCCATCAACCTTGCCTTCTCCTCATGAGATGCAGTATCGCCAAATACTAGATCCATATCCTCCAAGCTCTTTCCACGAGTCTCAGGAACAAAGAAGTATGTAAAGAAGAAGGCGAGAAGGCAGAATGCGGCAAAGAAGATATAGGTACCCCAGCCAATAGTGGCCAACATATCAGGCGTCACAAGTCCAATAATGAAGTTGCACATCCAAGTAGCGCTAGTGGTGATAGCCATGGCCTTGGAGCGATTGCCAAGGTTGAAGATTTCAGAGGGCAGAACCCAACCGATAGGCGCGAATGAAAACGAGAAGTTGACGTCATAGATGTATATGAAGACAATGCCAACCCAGCCCGCCGATTTATTATCAGCAAGAGCTGAGCCGTATCCTCCAATGATGCCACCGACAATAACGAGAGAGATGAACGTTCCAGCTGCACCACACATGAGCAAGGGACGACGACCAAGCTTGTCAATTAAGAAGAGGGCGGGCAGTGTTGAAAGCGTGTTGACGATGCCGTATACACCAGTCGCCAAAAGGCCCGAGGTATTTCCAGAGAGTCCCAGCTGTGCAAACATGGTTGGGGCGTAGTAGATGATGGCATTGCAGCCCATGAACTGCTGGAAAAACATGATGCAGCACCCAATGGCGAGGCGCTTGAAGGCAGGCCACGTAGATACGAGAGCAACATGCTGAGCAGCAAAGAGGGAAATTCCCTTCTTCCCGGGAAACCTCTCCTTTGTAATGGACTCGTCAAACAGGACCTCGGCTTTAATGGCTAGATACTCAGCTCGGATGGACTCTGTATCAACATGAACCTGACGAAGTTGAGCCAAGGCGGCAAGAGCTTGGTCCTCCTTGTGGCGCATGAGGTAAAAGCGCGGGGACTCGGGGAAAAAGATCATGCCAATGCCCAAAACAAGCGCAGGGAAGATCTGGAGGGCAAAGGGAACTCGCCAGGCAGCTTCGGACTGTCCCGTACATCCGTTGGGGCCAACATCGTATCGAGGATCGAAAGTGGGTTTGTCGGAAGTGCCACCTGAGTACGGAATGTCGGGTGCGCATCGATGGCCACCGATGTACTGGGTTCCATACTCTAGCCAATAGCTTACGAGGATGCCCAGGGTGATGCTCAGTTGCTGCAAAACAACAAGAGTACCGCGGATGCCGGGGCTTGACACCTCCGACATATACATGGGCACAATCATGGTCAACATGCCAACTGCGAGACCAGCCACAGCACGACCTATATTTAATGTTAGCAGAAGTTGCCGAAGGGAACAAGATGTTGCTGCTCACCTGCGAAAAGCATAGGGATAGAGTTGGCGCCTGCCTGAAAAGCCGAGCCTATGGTAAAGACAACAACAGCCAGGAGGATCGAGCCCTTTCTTCCAAGGTAGTCGGCAATGGGGCCGTTGATAAGAGATCCAAACCACGCGCACAGAAGCAAAGTTGAGACGAACCAACCCTTGAAACCGCTGTCGAGGTAGATTCGTGGAAAGTCAGCCGCGAACGACTCCATGGTCAGTACGCCGGACACAACACCTTGATCGTAACCGAAAAGGAAGCCACCAAGACTGGCAAACTGATTGTAAAGTGTCAGTTCCGATAAAGATACGATAAGAAGCAGCATACCATAGAAAGTCCAAAGATGTAAGGGTTCTCACGCAGCTGGCGCCAGACACCCTTCTTGGATGCCGTGCCGAGCTGCTGCTCATTGGTGGTTTGCTCACCAGCCATATTGAAACTCGATGATTGAAGTGATGTTTAAGTTCGTAATTGAATCTGGGGATTGAGCTGGGGAAAGAAACATTTGTGGAGGTTTTCTGGGGTACTTATATTCGCAAAAGATCAACATGAGGTGGACAAGTTTTGCTCCGTGTGGACTGAACCCCACAGAATACTGGAGATCAATACTACGTAGGGCCCATTGTCGCTGGGTCCGGGCAACTCCAGTCCGATCCAATCACGTCACAAGGAGCTAAATGTCCGGATTACTGTATCCCGTGGGGAACTGGTGCAACCGTCCCATATTCAAGAAGGACCGGTCTCCTCCGAAGAGATCAGGTTAAAGTGTCCTAATATTTCCTTAAACACCCTCTTTCACTTAAGTATCTCGCCATGGACGACGAATTGGTCAAGACAACAATAAAGCTGACTGAACGCGTCGAGCGTCTCCTGACCCGGCAGAAGCTGTCAGCTCCAACCCAGCGAATCTTGATTGCGCTAGCTGGCGTACCAGGATCGGGCAAAACCACCATCTCTGATGCTTTGATCAAAAAGCTGAAGAAGAACAGTATTCCCGACGTTGCAGTTCTTCCAATGGTTAGTACACCCTGAACTTCTCAACTAGCACCAACTACATCACTAACGCGCAATTTGTCAGGATGGATTCCATTATACTCGCACCACTCTGTCCTCCTTCGAGGACCCTGACCATGCATTTCGAAGACGAGGCGCACCTTTCACATTCGATGCAGCTGCCTTATTAGATTTCGTCGTACTACTCAAGAAAACACCTGTGACGGCGGATGACGAGCCGCAAATCATCATTAAAGCACCGGGTTTTGACCATGCGCGAAAAGACCCAATCCCTGATGCCATTGAGATTTCTTCACGTGCCAAAGTCGTTATTATCGAAGGCAACTATCTCCTTCTGGACCAAGAACCCTGGAGTCGCATCTCCACGTTGGTAGATGATAAGTCAGTCTCATGGTCATTCGTAAACTTTTATTCCAAGCTAATTTGTACCCGAGGTGGTTTGTCGATGTACCGGTCGACATAGCTAGGGAGCGCCTGGCATCCCGACACCTTAGGGCCGGAATTGAGACAACAATAGACGCAGCGATCAAGCGGGCCGACGAAAACGATATACCGAACGGAGAATACATAAGATCCCATTTGATCGAACCGAACGTGCGCATCATAAACTGATGATTCCAACAAGTCGATTTTACTGCGAAAAGTTGGCCCAATCTGGCCAGCCAAGGACGCTGGCAAACTCTTCTTCAGATGCTGTCGGCCACGTCGAAAAGTCCATGAGCATAGGATCGAGCTGGACGTTTGCCCAGTCACCCGGTGTCAGCAGAGGGTCTGGCAAAATAACGTCGAGAATGTTGGCGCAGCGAGTCGCGAGCTCATTGTCCACAAACACATCTCGGAAGATGTGACGGACCGTGTTGACGTCCTCCTGCCACTTGGGCATGTCTGGTGATGCTGAGTCACTAAGGATAGCAAGGCTGATGACCAGGGAAGCGTGGAATGTGAAATAGCTAGAGGCGTTAACTTTAACCCCAGAGTATGCTCATGCTCATGTAGAATAACTTACATGGAGTACCAAGTCACGAGCCTGGTCCTTTGTCTCTCCCGGGTATACTGATCGATCGTAGCTATCGTCGCACTAGCAGCGCGTACCGCAATGCTCATGCATCTTTCGTCAACCTCATTGACTGGTGTAATTATGCTAGAATGTCCCTTCCCAATTGCCCGTTTGAGGAATAACTGGCGGAAGATGATGATCTTGAGGTTCCAGAAGCGCCACCAGAGACGTGACCTGTTGAAATAGAACGCAGGCTCAGCTGAAGGGACATCATGATCCAGCCTTAAGTACTCCGGCAATGAGTTAGACCATTTGTCCAGTGTTGCATCCATGGATAAAGCGTCTTCTGGTGAGACACATGAAGATGAGAGCAGGCGGTTTGAGATGTAGTTGGACTTGACGTGTAGATCGCTCTGGTACTTCATGCCTGAGTACAGTGTCGGTTTATTAGCCTCTTTTGGTGGAAGTTCTGTTCCACTCGTGAGGTCCTTTACGCATATTAGCGAGACACAATCGACCTTTTAACCAGTTATGGCATACCTCATCGTCAATATTAAGGACTGGTCGTACGTCCATGGCCTCCTCCCCTGGAAGAAGAATTGGCCTCCCAAAGGTCGTCGAGGCACCACTGTCAAACATGTACAGCCCCCACCAGACACGGCGGCGCATCTCTCGCTGCAAGAGATTAATGTTCCAATCGGGTAGCTCTCTATGAAGACCCAGGCTGAGGGCCATTCGCGTGGCCAGTCCAAGGAAGTTTGATCCCGTGTTAGGCTTATTGCGCTTCTGACTTAGATTGCTGAACAGAATAAGGGCTTGAACAAAGGTCAAATCCGCGCTTTCGAACAAACATTCGGCCTCTCCGAACGATAGCGCGTGATGGTACAGCTCATCATCGAGTTCCGTGTTATTGTTGTTGAGACACCACGCTCCTAGTGCCATAATGGTATAGAGCAGCATCTGCCACGACCGCCGTTTTGGTCGCTGTATAACCTCGTGAAGCTGGGCTCTAAAGGTGGGTTCGTGCACAAAAGGATAGCTGCGGTGGTAGACCTCAAAGTAGCTATTTACCAATTGCTCGATAACTTGTCTTGACGTGACCGAGTTGGACAACTGGGAAGAAGACTTCATTCCAGCGTAGGGCCTTGAAACTTCAGGGCTATCGCCGATGAAGGCTCTCGAGTGGCCCGTCCATAAAAGTAGCGATCTGAGAAAAAAGACACCAGCAGTTGGCCCTAGAAAGACTGAATATTCTGCGTGTTTATGTCTGGGCTCAGTGACTTACCCAAGTATCCTGCCCCTCTCGGCTCAACGGATAATGACGCCATCCCATCGGTCAGCTCATCCACGTCTTCCTGCCAATCGAAGCCATCGACTTCTGCAGGCACGGCATCCGAAATGGCACCTCCTAGCTGAAGAGGACTGTCGGGTGATATAGCATTGTCGGGCGATGTAAGATTTATTGGTGGCGACAGCGATGCATTCGGCTGGGACGCGTCTGCAGGAGCTTCAACTCCCCGCGATGCCAGGGCTTCATTGATGTCAACATCAGGGAGGAGCTGACTAAACAGGCGCTCTACGTTTGCAAGGCGTCTCTCAACTCTTGTCAGATAGCTGAAGGGAGGGGTCAGCCAGATAATTCCATGGGCTGGATCGAACAATTACTCTCGCGTAAGAGGAGTTCTTGGAGTCCTCTGGCTATAACGACACGGTCTTGCAGACCGCGCGCAAGTCATGCATATTGGTCTTTCCTTGGAGCACTTCATTTGTTAGCATCTATGCTTGAAGGGTCTGGGGTAGTGATTTACCCTGAGCTTTTTGCTCCGACAATAGTCACACTTGCGATATATGGTTAGCTTGAAGATCGGCCTGCCGTTTGTTTATAAACAAAATTCTTACTGCAGGGATTTTTCCAAAGTGCGGCTTATTATCTGCCATGATTTCTTGCAAAATGTTAATGTTAAAGATTAAGGTTTCCGCAAGGGTTGGCAAAGTGACAACAAGATGACACCATGGTGGTGGAGGCTTTTTTTCGGATTATCTTTCTTCCTTCATTTATTAGTAGTTCTCGGCCAAAGGCCCAGATTGTTCAAACACTTAAATACAATATCTTCTTGCGATTCTCGTTAGGCGATGTAGCATGTTGTCTCGAAGTTCACATGCTTCTCCTCCCATCCCAAAGCACCCAAGTCTTCCAGATCCTGCTCAAAAGGTCCACGGTGAGAGGTCGAATAAACTCTCCATCCTTCATATGCGCGAATGTCAGTGGTTTTGAACCTCTCCTCGGCTTCCTTATTCTTCCACTCATGAACCCATACACATGCCACAGCATCCTGCCCTTCCCATTCAAGACTTCCTTCCACCCAGCCCAAGCTAGGTTTTGACACATAAGGTGATAAATGCCGTAGACCTTTACCGTAGGCAGCTGTAGTCCTCAAGCGATGAACACTGTCCTGCACAGCTTCGCGGGTTTCCGACGATATCGAGGCTGGGAGGTAAACTGTCTTTAACTCGGTATGAGACGACAAGCCAATGGTTATGTATGTTCTGGAGAAGCCTATGACCTGAGTCACCACAGCATGATCTGATTGAGCACCAAGATCGGCGAGTAGCTCTGTATATCGACTTGACTGGGAAAACTCCGCCCAGCATCTGGTGTAGCGCCAATTGACCAGAAGAATGCAATCCTCTGGAGATTCTTGAACTCTCCCGTAAGATGCCTGCTTTAAGTCAGTAACTATTTCGCGGGTATGGTTTGGAATCACTGACGTGTGTCCAGCCCTTCTCTTTTGAATCAGTATGCAGTGCATGGAATAAGGATTCATCAAGGGGTATATCTTCTGGAAGCTTGAACCTGAACCATGTCGTGATTGGCTTATCCCTTGGTCCGTCGTCGGACATGGTAGCAAAACGCAAGACGGTAAGAATTACTCAAGACTGTTGGCCAGATAGGAAAGAAAACAGGTGTTGGAAGGTGACGGAGAAGTTTGAGTTAGTTGCAACAGGAGTTTTGTAGGTTGCAAAATGCCCCACCGACAGTGTAAGATTATTAACCCGACATAGTGTTACTACTACGTATTAGAATTTATTATATTAATAATATATAATAAAGGTATATTTAATAAACTAAATAACTATTTATTTTAAATTATTTTAATTTTATATTTTACCTAATTTTAAAAATATTAATACTTTAACTTATACATTTAAACTAGTAAACTCTCATTTAGTGGCTGTGCTACTAACTCTAAAAACTCTTCGCCAAATGGTTCTTGTTCAAAAGCAGGAACAAGCTCAGCAATAGGGTGCCGGATGCCATATTCGCCATTGAGAACAGCAAGCTCCCTTGGCGTTACCATATTTTCTACCCCAGGCCAACGTCCCCTGGCCTCCAAACTCTGACCTTGCCGAAGGTATTCCTTGATAGCCTCTCCATACATGATGCAACATGCAATGTGCAATTCCGTGATCCCTTCAAAGAGGCCGTCGTTTCGTGCCTGATGCCACTGCAGCAGTTCCATTGCCACTTCCATTGCCACACCCATACTGATATGGGCTATTCCTATTAAGTGATCAATGCCTGCCCTCTTAATATTCCGTAACCATCTGCCACTCAGAGTTGCAAGCTGAATTGGAAGTATTGATTTGCTGCCATGACGGAATGGCCGAGCTGCATCAGCACCTGCATCGAGTAGTAGCTTAATAGTGGAGTGGTGCAGCATATATGCTGCTTGTTGGATCATTGTAGGGCCATCTGCGCTCTGGGGGTCATTGATGAAGCGTGAAAACTGAGGGTGCATAAGTAGTTGACAGAACTGCTCCTGGGGATCACTGCGAATTTGAGGATTGCTACCTTGGTTACCAGCAGAGGCCGCTATATCGTATTTGATACTTGTCAAGACAAGAAGACCAAAGCTTTTATGTAAAGCCTCGACATAAACCTGTTTGGGCTGGCTGTGCTGGCATAAGATGTTGAGGACATCATTTACCTGTATTCGGCCAGCAAGGAGATATTGCAGAGGTGTTAAGCCCGTCATGGGACTTTTGGTCAGAAGGTCGGCGCCATAGTCGATTAAAAGAGACAGCATTTCGGCTGAGCCTCTCCTTGATAGGCATTCATGGATAGGATTCATGACAGTAACCTCACAGCCGATGTATAATTTGTTGACGTCGACCCCTCTCTCGAGTAAGATACGCGCCCCCATCACATTGTCGCTCTCAACGGTCTCCCCCAGCAGGCTACCGCTGAAGCTCATGCGGCCATCTTCTAACTCATCAAGGGTATAATAATCAACTAGCCTGGCCAAAGTGTCGTGAAAAGCCTCCTTGTGAGCGGTGGTCTGGAATGCAATGACTATCGCGGGGTTATTGTAAGGACCGGGCCTTTTGTGCCGGATATAGTCGACTGGGGAGACATCGAGGACGGCATTAAACAACATAAGGTCCCCTGAACTCCGCAAGATACCCACTAGATCATGGAGATGAGATGTACCATCAGCAGTGAAGCCTAACAAGCCGGTATCGCTACATAGTTTCACAGTCTTTCTTATTGCCCGGGTATGGTCTTGACCATGACCAATCCAGTCAAGATATGGACTTACTGCGGTATGCCAAGTAACTAGCCCATCGGGATACTCGCCACATTCGTTTTGGAAATAGGGCAGAAGATCCTCCAACAGCTCCCAGTAAAAGTGCCCGATAACGTAGTTGAGCCAGTTAGCGTCAGGGGACTGGGATTGTAGTGGGACTAGAAGCCGAGCGAGGGTCCTGTTGCGTGCTTGCAATGCCCAATCGACTGGCGCGCCGTGGAATGGCAGGTCATGCGCTTCAAAAACAACAGTTTTAGTGCGTGCTTCAAGCGAGCAACCATACTCGAGGAGTAGGTGCACCGCTGGAGCGATGTCATCGGCCTGGAAGAAGATGGCTAAGTGTAGGGGTGTTATCAGGGCAGAATTGGCCACTGCAACGGGGACTTTTTGTTTGATCAAGACCTCAAGAATCGAGAGGTGGCCCCCAAGGCATGCAAAGTGCGCGGCATTGAAGCCCAGTGCTGACTGGGCATCTGGGGGTGTGCTCTTGAGTAGCTGGACCACGAGGGTCTCCTCCCCAAGCCAAGACGCTGCGTGAAGTGGGAGTAATGTGTCGATCATGCCTTCATTTAAGATAGCCAGTGACATGCCGTCCAATCCTATTACATGTATTGGCTCGACCTTTTGGCCAGCGTGTGGATATAGATTCTGCACAACACCTCTCCGTGCCTCTTCGATGACGTTTCGATTATGATGAAGAATTCTCTCTGACAGGTACCTCTCACTGGGGATGTCTTGGATGGCCGTTTCTATTGCTTTCCCTTCGTCCGTACCGGTCATGTGCTGCGGTGGGACGCCAACAGCGTGGCAGACTCGGTGATATAGTAGCCCAGCCTTCTTATAGCCTTTAGAGGCCGCAGTTCCTAGCCACTGGGCAACCTGCGTCACGTCGTGGGACCCGCCGAAGCCGATTGTGTAGCACTCCGATACGGTCATGGCGGAGTGGCCGGAAGAATGGCTCCTGTTGCTATCGCACAAAGCCATTGTTTTCAGCTCAGCAAGGATGGTCCGTTGTAGTGACATGGGCAGGCTAGACATAATATCGCGGTTACCAAACGCAAAGGCTTGCAAATTTAGCTAGCGAGAAATCTGTCAGTCGACGTCTTTGCATATCTTTGCCAGGGGGTGGTTTAGTTACATCACTAAGAGAACTGCGGGTGCCCCATGATACTATGGAGGACTCGGAGACCTGATCAACGTCCAAGCCCAAATTGGCCAATATGTCTTCGACATCATCAGAGCTATCAGAGACTGCATCGCTCTCCTCACTTTTAATTTTGTCAGCAAGCTGTCTTAGTAGTGAATGCCCCCCCGCCCCGAAAGCTAGAATAGACCACGTACTCTTTATCTTGGAGCGCTAACGTTACCATTAGTTCGCTCATGGTTCTCCTTGATTGTGGTTGGTCTCTCAACGCACCCTCAAAGAACAATAACAATACTTGAACCACGGATTTGTCGTCAAAGCCTCTGGCAAATTCTGCCGCGTAACAGAAAAGCGAATCGTCTGGCATGTTGTTGAGAAAATTCTCTACAATGTCCACGTCCATTTGTTGCCCAGACAACTCCAACCAAGCCATATCAACATACCCCTGACCATTCTTCATCACTTCCCATCCAAACAGACCAAAGGAGAATACATCAGTCTGTAAGGCTGCCTGGATATTAAAACAAGGGTCTTGAAACGCCTGGCCCCGCCTGATTTCGGGAGCCTCCAGCAGATGTGTTCCAGGTCGACAGGGCACTCTTCCGTCAGGATCGTCACGGGATGCAATGACTGATTGGCCAAAGTCGGAGATCTTGACCACCCAGCTGCTAATGCCGTTCTTCTCTGACAAGGACTTGAACACAAGCGCATTGTCGATCTTGACATCAGCGTGGCACACCCTAAGATGGTGAAGAGCTTCTAGGCCACGGCCGGCCTGCAACACAAAATTGATTCGCTCATCGGGAGAGAATGTTTCCGCGTTCTCAATCAGAAATGCTCGTAGGGTACCCAGCTCAGAATATTCCATGACAAGGGCTAGCGAGGGCAAGCCGTTGAAGTCATCCAGGCAGACACCCTCAAGGTTGATGATATTGCCATGCTTCCTGAGCTGCTCATGGCCAAGGATGCGCAATTCACGAACGATGTGTTCAAAGCCCTTGCCCAGGACCTTTTTGGAGTCTTTGGGGGCGTTGGCTTGCGGCTCCGACTGAACTAGGCTGCGTTTGACGGCAACTAGGCGCTCATGAGGCCACGAGATGGTGCCAATCTCAATAGTCGCATAGCCGCCGCGGCCGGCTAGCCTGAAAGTAAGATGGTTGATATTTAGGGCGCTAGAAGCAAGGAGCTCGAAGCGACTTGTTGCCAGAGCAGAGACAAAATCCAATGCGGTTGTAGATATGCTTGCTTGCCCGCCTAGTTCATCCTCACTCAGCGTACTAGAAATGCCAGAGGTGCGAAAGGACAGCGCCATTATGTTATCGGATAAAGGAACAGAAATCAAGTCAAGGCACTTTGATGGAAGAGTTATGGCGTACAACCTCTCCTTATGTACGGAGTTATTATGCCACGTGGGTCAATGTGGTCCAATAACGTGAATTGTGCAAATGTATGTGCAACTAATATATCATTGGAAGACGTAATCTTGATTTCCTATCCAATAGCTAAACATTACGCTTCAAATCCTTTCCCTCCACCAAGTCCGGGTGAGGAGCATCGGTAGCGCAAGAGACAAGTTCAAAGAAGTCGTCTGGATGAACTTTAATAATACGAAACTCGCCTAGAGGTGCACGGTAGCCCGGTTTGACAATCCAGACGATCTCTCCAGTTTCGAATGGGAACTTAGGCAAAGGTCAGAATATCATAGTGATAAGCAACGAGAAAAGAGGGCGAATTTAGCGCTTACTGGAGTGTCATGCGTATACCTTGCCACATGGGCTTTTCTGTCATCTTCTTCGTTTTCATCTGGTACGTTTGGTACCTCTAGCTTGTCCTCTGGTTTGCTGAGGCTGTGTTGAAACGGGGCTGTGTTGTGACGCAGCACTTCGCCTGCTTCTAGACGGGCTGCATTTCCTCCTTCTTCTGAGGTTTGGGGAGACATATTGGTAAGGGATATTATAATGACCTATTTTGATGTTCGGATGGAAATGGCAAGTATGTCTGTGGTAAGCTGCTTCGATTGTCTTATTTAAAGATGGTTATACATATGCTAGTTAAAATTCAATACCCAGCTGAAGTGATAAATACCTCAATGACCCCGCTTCTGAACGCGAAGATGAGGCCTTGGGCGCCAAAGTGCATAATTGGGCATCGATGGCAACCTATCGTCTGAGACAAGGCAGCTCCAGGGGGTTTTCAGGTGTGGTTGCACAGAGGCTTACTTGCCGATTGCCCCGCAACCTCTTGGCCGGCTACGCTTAGTTGTATAGAAAAGTACGCTGCTGAAAATACTATTACTCCTGGTCCAACTTCTCGGCTCCTAATATTAACTAAATCTTCAAAGCCAAAATCATGAGCAATATTAAGCGTCAGTTATCCATGCTAACTCCACCTACAAGCCTTTGTATCCTTGTTTGGCTTGTCAGCGAAGCCCGTGACGTGCATTTTCTACCAGCGGCCTACTCGGAACATAATATTAACCTAGATAATAGTCGAGGATTACCGCCAGGGCTACCCTCGCTTAGCCAGATTCCTAACACTAGATCGAAACTTTTCAATCCTCAAAAGATACGACTTCTTGCATATGAGGAGTCTTATAGATCTTCAGGACCAGCTTGCGGAGCTTCAGGACCAGCTTAAAGCCTGTGATGACTTTGATCGGGTACAGCTGGGGCTTAGCAGCCGTCGGCAGGATGGCAACAATACTCGACGCGACCTACTACAACGTGTTCGGTTAACACTAGAAGTTTATGGTTGGTGCATGCCAATATTCTAAACCGGCCTACATTACTGACGCACTCTTAGATAAGGCCGTGCAAGACTACAACAGCATCCTCCGGCTTCCTGAAGCACAACAAACGCAACTTCAGAATGTAGAGAACTGGGTCCTTGGAAACAAGCCACTTGTTCGGTCTGAGAGTGGATGTTTCCTCAACATGTCGATCGACACAGACTATGTTGCCCTTGGAGTAGCCGAGAGGAACGATAGATCAGGACTTGAAGCCGTTGTTGAATCGATACTGAAAACCTTTCCTAGTGTTGGAAGACTAGTGAGTCTATCATAAACGCGTTAGGTGCAAGGGTGGTGCTAACAGTTTAGCAGTTCTCTACCAGCGAGGTACGCAATACTCAGCAATCCCACCTTGTCTCCGACCAAACCCAAATTCTAAACTTGCTGTGCACATAGGCCAATACTCGGGACCCCAACATCTTTCTATTTTCCCCATTGCTCCTCGATCGGGCCACCAAAGCCTTTGTGGCCATATTCGTTCCTGTATGGCTGG
Source organism: Fusarium cf. hostae (assembly GCA_011035825.1). NCBI lineage: Eukaryota > Fungi > Ascomycota > Sordariomycetes > Hypocreales > Nectriaceae > Fusarium > Fusarium cf. hostae. Next base: position 26,838 of record WEXE01000679.1, on the reverse strand, counting down.
TTCTGCCTACACTTGTCCTCCACACTTCTACTGGGAGCCTCCCGAGATCTATAGTTTTCGCTCTTTTCGTGTTTGGGACATCAATCCTGCTGCTCGCTGCTGTGGACATGACAAAGTACAACTTTCTAGTTGCTCTGATCACGTAGGTCTATTAAACTAACAGTTTGCAAGTAATACATTGACAAACAGTAACTGATGTGTGCTTGACATATAGATACGCAACACTGCTTGGAGCATTCCTCGCTGAATCTTCTTAGAGAAGAACTCTTTTTAAGTTTGTGGCATTCGAGACATGTTTCTGGCTCAACTAAAAGTTAGGTCTGACAAGGGGTAGTGAGCGGACAGGATATGGAATTGCTAAGGAAGAGATTTCCATTTTTCTATTATTTTAATTGCCTACCACGGCACATTCCCGCAGCGGTTCCAGTACCCTATCTCGTACTAGCTTTTGCGATTCCCAATATTCGAGAGTTTGCCAGTCCCTTTTTTCCAGACAAGCTCTCACTGCTTCAGCATACCGTGCGCCAGCCGCATGTGCGAGCTTAGTTGACACCACCTTCAGAAACAAGATCCGAAGCTCTTCTGGATCTCCTATGTGGGCAAAGTCGTTCCGCCTGGTGTCTAGACTGGGGATCCTAAGCCAACACCCAATTTCCAGTATGAGAATGCCCTAGCCCACGTATTAGTCATAACCAGACATAGTAGAGAGCTGAAGAATTGGTAAATCAGTCGCCAAATCGAACTCACCAGTGCGTATATGTCGTGATGATTTTCAAATCGCGCCGATCTCCCCCATCGATCCGGGTGCCTATAGAGGTTGTTGTTTGTGCTAAAGTCCACTGTATGTCTGGTCTCTGCATCTGCCGGGCGTGAGCAGTCAAATCCAATCAAGAAGGGCGTTTCGAAATCCCAGCCCTCTGCAGCTGAATTGATTTTGTCGCTCTTAGGGAGGTCGAAAATAATGATGTTCTCGCCTTTGATGTTCTTATGATACCAGCCAATCGAATGCAGATGAAGGATAGCTTCGCAAATAGTTCTAGCGAGTCGTATGCGACGATTCAAAGGTACATATTTAAACTGCCTGATTAATTCAGCGAGAGATATACACTCGCGGTCTTTTAGGGTCTCTGAAAGAGGATGAATAAGACCAAACCGAGGTCCACAGAGCGTTTCATGGGTGAAGCCGGAGATCCCAAAACATCGAAATTTCGGGCTTTTGGACTCGGTGAGCAGAGCTACGATGCGCTTGATTTGATGTGATACTCGATCGCAGGCATCGAGGTCTTGATTGCTATAGTAGATGTACTCGACCAACACGTCCTGGTCGGCCTGTTTTCCAAACCTGATTCGTTGATCTGGACTCGGCTTGTCATCAAAGCTCACGCGAGTAGCGTTGCCTAATATCTTATCGTCGTCAAGGAGCGTCAAACGCATGGATATCTTATTCCGGATGTCTTCCAAGGGAACAGTGTCGCTGTCATCCAACTTGTTGAGAGTACACTTGTCCATTGTCCCAAGAGAGTCTCCCATAAAGTCGATGAGCCGAGAAGAGGTTTCTTTGATACCTTCTAGAATAGCATCAGACCTTCCAGGTGCCTCCGAGAGTGCACCACTAGAGGCACATACCGCAAGTCTGAGCTCACGCAGTAATCTCTGTGCTTCATCTTGCCCCTCATTAGAAAGGAAGGGTGATCCCTTGGTTCTCTCTTGCCCAGCTGATGCTTTGAAAATATCTGTTCCCATCTTTGTTATGTCTTGTGCCTCTGATACGACCTGTTCAATGAGCTGGATATCTTTCACCGACGCGGGTGAGTCTCGAGTGAGCCAGCGAAGAAGGCTCGGTGGTGCTGTCTCATTAACTGGATCGAAGAGACATAGCCGAAGATATATGGAGTTGATAGATTTCGAAATGATTTGGGGAGCAGAAACTGAAGTGTTGTTACCGTTGGCCAATTGGGTCAGCCTAATTGGACCTTCTGAAGCATCTCCAGCTAGTGAAACCAGGAATGGCTGTCTTTTCAAACCAGCTTCTGCTATCACCATGCGGCTCTGCAAAGCCGCAAACGTTACGATTCCCTCATTTGACATTGCGAGCTTCATCTCCCGCAATAGAACATTGGTAAAGGACGGCCATTTCTTCATACCCGTAGGTGTCCAGTTGTCTTTGTCGGTGGCGGCCAGGAACTCGATCCTACGGGAGGTGTGAGGTCGCGCTGCTTGCCCAGCATAGCAACAGTCAAGGATAATGGCGACATCACCCAACGAAAGAAACAGCTGTGGCTGAATGTTTGACCAATCAAGCGTCGGACCGCCGCAGGTCTTTCTGTAACATAGGTTATTACCTGGTCAGCTATGTCCTGGTAGCTGAAGCTATTACTTACGCCGCCCAAGTGCAGGGATTTCTCGCTGCAGGGTCTCCTTCTCCGCCATGCCCACTGTAGAAAATGACGAGGAGATCATCTTCTCCGCCAAAGCTCTTCACGAATTGGGCGATGCATAAATTGAGAGTGCGTTCAGCGTCCTGAGAGGGTATTTTGAAAGGCCAGATAGTATAGTTGAAAGTCTGGCAAAACATGTCCTTGACCTCTGCAATTTCCCGGTCGAAGTCAAGGCCAAAGTCATGATCTTTCCAGGTAATGATAAGCACATTGACAGTTGCGTACCTCTGTGTCCGCAAAGGCCGGTAGGCTGTGAGTTTGTTGGCAATGGCCTGTTGGTAGTTCTGTTGGGAAGCCATTGTCAAGATCTGACTCCAGCTTAGTATTATGTTGTCGTTGTTTCGTTCTACCCCGCGCATCGGCTTGGCGAGAGATTTGGCAGTGCTGCCTGAGACACAGCCTGATATAAGCCACTAGGTTTCATGCTCAAGTCTAAACTAATATCTTAAGGGAATTATTAAAAATATATATAAACTTAAAATATAACTATCATAAATAAGATTAATATTTATTTTTTTATAAATTAATAATAAATAACATACACAATAAGCAAACCAGACAGACAAGCAAACCAGATAAAAATCCCTTATACTACATTATTACTATCTAATTAATTAATTCTTAACTAAATAATATATCTTAATCTAATAATGAAGCTAAAATGCTTCTTGCACTTTAGGCCTATTAGGGAGATCTAAAATTAAGCCTGCAATAAGCCGCAAAGATCTATAATATTAACTACTAGCGGCTCTTTAATTAAATAAATAGAATATAAGCTTATAGTAATTATATCCTAAACGTATAGAAACTAAGTAATCTAGAGGAATAGGTTATAATCTAATATATCCTTAACTAAGATTTATAAGGATTTCCTTTTTAATATTATAATATTAATAAAATAGCAAATTAACTACTTACTAATTATAATATATTATTAATTAGTAAGTACTAGCCTATTAATTTTATTAAGTAATAATTAAAGCTTAAGATATATTTTTAAAAGAAATATAATTATTAAAAGGCTAAATATAAAGATTTAATTACTATTTATAATTAATTTAAGCTTATATAAAATATAATTATAAAATATAATATTTAATTAAATAATATTTAGAACTTTAATAAGACTGGCTTTATAATAGGTATAATATTAAGTAATATTATTATTATTAGCTTAAAAAGGTATAAATAATTAAAATTAATCTAGCCTAGAAACCAGGAATAGGTTATAGTAATTTAAGTAATTAATACAGAAGGTTAGGTAATTAATCTATTTATTATAATTATAGGTTAATATTACCTTATTAATTAAGATTAAGAAAGTAACTTCCTAGCCTTTTAGGCTATTACTATAACTTAAAATAGCTAGATAAATAATAAGATAGGCCTTAAGTAGCTAAAGTACTTTAATTAATATATAACTAATTAATTAGTTAGTGCTTATTATTTTCTAATCCTTAATAGCTATAAAAGTTATTAGTTTGCTAATTTTTAAATATATTATAAAGAGAATAATATTATTATACTCTATATACTAGCTTATTCTTTATATTTATTATAGCCCCTTAATATTAGGTGCTTTAGGCTGCTAAAAAAGGCATATAGCTAAGAAATAAAGTATTTAATTAGATAGTCTATAACTTACATTTTTAAGATAAAGTTCTTCCTGGCCTTTTATACTGCTTTTTAAGCTATTATAATTAAATAAAATATTAAAAGGGGTTTTAAAGGAGCTAGCCTAGCTCCTTTTAACTTAGAAGTTATAATCTTAAAGCTTAATATATAGTTATAGACTCTAATACTTATTAATAAGGAGGCTTAATAAGCTTAAGCTTAGACTTTAAAGACCTTAAGAATAGTCCTTAAGGCTAGATCTTAATCTAAATACCTTTAAAGGCAAATTAGAAGATATTATAATAGCTCCCTAAAGTTAATTCTTAAAACTTTTTAATCTCTTATTAAGGCAATAAAGAGAAATATATATAAGATTGCCTTATTAGAGGCTAAGAACTAAGAGCTTTAATAGGTAAATAAGATACTTAGCTAGCAGTATAGGGCAAAAAGAACCTACTTATAAAATAGAGGGAGTATAACTATATAAGAAGGTTAGGATTTAATTAATTAGATAGATATAGATATATAGGTAGTAGCTAAATTATTAAGATATAATAGTTAAGGAAGTATAATATAATTAAGGGTTTAGTATTATAGGACTTATAGTAAGACTAGGTATAATATAAGAACTTATTAGGAGGGTATTAAGGCCTCTAGAGATAAGTATAGTAGTTAATTTTAATTAATTAAATAATCTGTTATATTTTTATTATAATTTATCTTATTATAATCCTTATAATTACGTTATGTAAACTCTATAAATTTCCTCTAATTAACTAAGGACTTATGTATTCTCCTTATTTCTATTATAAGCCGCTTAATAAGACTTATAATAAGACTTATAGCTTATATATAAGTATTAACTTACTACTGCAAGTTACTAAAAGTATATAAAATATATTTACTTATACTTCTATAGATTCTAGCTTACTATCTATTAATATAACTTCTTTATATTAATTAAGCTTAATATATATTAAATCTACTATTAAGAGATATAATACTTTAATAATACTTAGTTTATACCTTATATAATCTGCTAATAATAAACCTAATATAGCTTAGTTTAATATAATTAAATTTAATTATTAAATATTAATAACTCTTATTTAAACTATATTATATAAATACTAAGTAATATAAATGTAATAGCTATATTAATTACTTTTATTTAATAAAATATTACTACTAATATTACTTTAACTCTAATTAATAATAGTTTACTTATTAACTAAAATATAAAGAAAAATAATAATAACTTATCTAAAAATAGTAATAACTTTAATATTATCTAGCTTTAATAGTAAATTACTAATATAATTATTAAAATAATAAAGCTTTATTAAATATTTATTAAAGTAATAAACCTTTAAGCCTAGTAGGCTAATAATAACTAAAATAAACTTTAGGAAATATATAACCTTATTAATATTATTATTTATAATAAGGATACTAAAGAAATCCTTAAGCCTAACCTACTTAAGATATTTAATAAAACCCTAAGTAAACTCTTTATATTCCTTACCTAATATTAAGCCTTTATATCCTATTACCTAACTTAGTTTATAAAAGAAGTAAATAAAACTAAGTATATATTAGGATATCTTAAGGGCATTACTATATAATAGTTTTAGCTATTCCTTAAAGACTAAATTACTAAAGGAGACCTAAAAGCCCTTAAACCCTAAACTTATATATTATATATTAACTACTTAGCTTTTAAAAAAGCTTTATAATAAGTATTTAGAAATATTAATAAAAAAGGATAAGCTAAAAGAAAAATTAAAATACTTAAGTAAATTTAATTTATATTTAAGCTTAAAGTAAAATTCTTTTAATTAATATTTAAATTACCTTAAGATTAAGATATACTTATATTATTTTTTTTTAATATACTTAAAGAACTAATATAAGCTAAACTATATAAAAAAGATAGACTTAAAACCCTAATAGACTATATTAACTAAGTAATTAAAATTAATAATTAGTAATTTACTTAAAAAACCTAAAACTTTTATTATAATAAATAATAAGATAATAAACCTTATTATAATACTAATTAGGGATAGAAATATAATAATAATATATCTTATAATACTAAAGTAGGACTAATAGAAATTAAAATAGTTAAGTAAAATAAGTCTAAACTTACTTATTAGAACTATAATAAGAAAGAATAAAGAACTATAAATAGTAATTAAAATAGTTAATATAACTAGGAAAGATAAATATAATATATCTAGTATTAATTTTATTATAGCTTTAGGATTATTAGAAATATATAACCTATTCTTTAGTAAGGAAGAAACCCTTAAAAAATACTACCTTAACTTAATACTAAAATAATAACTTATCTTAAGATATAAAATACTAATCCTTATAAGGAAAAGAGAAATTAAAAAAAAAATACTTAAGAAGAAAAGACTTAAGTATATTAAGGAAATAAAGAATCCTAAAAACTAAATAAAAGAAAATAAATAGCAAAAAGGTTATAAAAGTAAGTATAGTATTTAATAAAAAGAAAACTTAAAATTAAAAATTAAATAATAAAAACTAATACCCATATAGAAAAAATAAAATAGTAAATATAATAAAGTTATAATAATAATTAAAAAAGGAAAAAAAGTTAACCTTAATTTAAATAATAAACTAAGTATTAAAGAATTTAATTAAGGCATTAACTAAGTATTAATATAAACTTTTAATAAGTTAAAAATACCTCTTAAAATCTAAAATAAAATAATTACCTATAAACTTTACTTAGTAATAAATAGTATTTCTATTAAATTTACTTTAAAATAACTTAATAAATACTATAAAGACCTAGGCTATATTAAAGTAATTAAGGTATAAAAAAAACTTAATACTAGGAAAAATAAATATAAAAAGGAATAAATAGTTTAGAATATTAAAATTATACCTTAATATAATAAACTTAGAAATTATTTCTAAAATAATAAATACTAAAAGTATATAGAACTTATTAAAAAGAAAGTAATTATAAAATAAGATAATAATATCTATATTTAAGCCTATATAAAAAAAGTAATAGAAAATCTTATAACCCTAAAAGAATATATTTAGCTAAAGAGGGAATTATAAAGGTACCTATATTACTTAAATTATAAATAGATATTATAGGTATTATATATATAATACTATTACCTATAATACTAGTAAAATAAGATAGTAAATAATTACTTCTTAATTTAAATTAAGGAATATTAAGAATAAAAATTATATTTAATTATTAATATAATAAGGTATTAAGTTATATAAAGATATAAAGGATCTTATATAGCCAGGCTAGAAGCTTATATAAAAATATATAAAAAAACCTTAATATATATCTAAAACTTTAAATATATTATATAATAGAGATAATAGGTATAATATAAAGTTAACTTAAAAGAAGATAATACTATTAATAAAGGTATTCTTAAAATCTATTAAGATATAAGAAGAACTTTTTAAAGAAGAATCCTTAAAAGATATCTTTAAATAATTTAAAAAAGAATAACTTTAATACTTACTTAGTAAAAAGGAAGAAAAGAAGACCTATTACTAATTAAGAAAAAAAGACCTTATCTTAAATTATAAAATAGGGAAAATAGCCTATAAAGAATACCTAATAACTATTAATACTAATAAATACCTAAATAACCTAGACTGCATTTATAATAAATATAGTATAAATTACTTAAGTAAGTAAGGAAAAGGTCTATACTATTTATAAAAAAGTAATAAATAAGTAAAGGGCCAAAGGAGCTAAGACTTCTAGAGAAAGCTTTATAAATAATAATAAAATAAAATTAAAAAACCTACTTATAACTAAAAGTATAAATTAAGGGCAAGTAGCTTAGTATATTTATAAATAATAAAGTAAATATAAATATTATTTCCCTTAATATAATAAATAAACTTTAAATATTATAGAGATATAAAAAGAAAAGAAAAATTTATATTATTATAAATAAAAAAGGAACTAATTATAAATATAAAAATAGAAAAGTTATTAAAGAAATTAATTACCTTAAGGTCTTTATAAATAGAAAAAACTAAGGAATTAACTTTAATATTATCTTAATAAATAGTTTTAACTTAATACTTAAATACTTATAGCTATAATATTATAATCCTTATATTAACTAGTAAACTAGCTAGATAAATTATAAAAATTATCTTTTAGATAATAAGTTAGATAATTTAGAAAATAATAATAAGAGATCTTAAACTTTAACTAATAAGGATAGTAAAGCCTAGTATAAAGAATATTTACCTATTCTAAAAGGAATATAATATATATATAAAAAAGGTAAAAGAAAATGTATTAGAAAAATAGTAGTAATCCTTAAAAGTTAATTTAAATAATTAGATTAAGATATTAAATAAATAAAATAAATTACCTTAAAGGAATTTAATAATTAACTTAAGAATATATTATAAGAGTATTATATTTATAAGAAAATATTTTAAGAAGAACTAGATATTAAGTTACCTTAAAATATAGATTATAATATTAAAATTATATTAAAAGATAAAAAGAACCTAAAATTCTTCCCTACTTATAACCTATCTAGAGATAAGCTTAATATACTTAAGGAATAAATAAATAATATATTATAAAAAGGATATATTTAATTATTAAAATCCTTAGCTAAATATCTAGTTATATTTATACTAAAACGTAATATAAATAAATTATAACTTATAGTAAATTATAAATAACTTAATAAGATTATAAAAAAAGACTAAATACCTTTACCTCTTATTACTAAACTTAAAGACTACTTATTTAGTAAGAAGGTTTTTTTTAGCTTTTAACCTTAAATCTGCTTATAACCTTATTTAAATTAAAGAAGGTAATAAATAGAAAATAGCCTTTAAAATAAAATATAAACTATTTAAATACTTAGTTATGCCTTTTAAATTAATTAATATACCTATAGTAGTTTAATATATACTTATAAATATACTTTAAGAATACCTTAATATCTTTATAATATACTACCTAAATAATATCCTTATCTTTTCTAATATAAAAGAAGAGTATAAAGAATATATTTATAAGGTTTTAAAAGTATTATAAGATATTAATATATTTATTAAATTAATAAAAAGTTACTTTTATTAGTCTTAAGTAACTTACTTAAGATATAAAATCTTATATAATAAAATTAAGATAAATAAATAAAAAATTACTATAGTTATTAAATAAAATGTTTTAATATTAGTAAAAGAAATATAATCTTTCTTAAGATTTATAAACTATTATTAATAATTTATTAAGGGCTTTAGTAAAGTTATTATCCCTCTTATTAAAATTATAAAAAAAGATAAATAATTCTAATAAAGTAATTAAGTATAAAAAGCTTTTAAATAACTTAAGGAGGCTATTACTAGTAAACCTATTTTAGTAATATTTAACCTAGATTAATAAGTTAAACTTAAAACTAATACTTTTAACTTTACCTTAAGAAGATAAATAAGATAATAAGATAATAATAATATATTATACCTTATTGCTTTTTACTCTTATAAGATATATAAAGTAAAACTTAATTATCTTATTTATAATAAAGAATTCCTAGTTATTATTAACTACTTTAAGGAATTTAAATATTATTTTAAAAGAAGTAAATACTTAATAAAAGTATTTACTAATTATAAAAATATAGCTTACTTTATTTACTGTTTATATTAATAATATACTAATATTATAGCTAATTTGCTTATTTAGTTACGTGGCCTATCTCGTGACTTATTTAATCCTCTTTTCGCTACTAATACTAGATATCTTTAACTTCAGGCAACTAAACTTATATAAAACTTAATATATTCCTTCCAAACCCTGCAATTACCCCGTTTCTATCCTAGATATCGCGGTATGCTATCCCCCTTATCTTCGCGCTCTTATAGTCTAAGACTATAACTAGCCTAGTCTTTACTAGCTATTAATTAACTTTATAGCCTTTATTAGCTTTACTAACTATTTCTTTATATTATCTAGCTACTATCTATATAGGTTCTTAACTAAAGGCCTTAATTTAAGGTCTTTAATAAATCCCTTATTACTTACCTCTATAAGCCTTTTTACTATAAGGGATTACTTTAGCTTTTATAATAGCTTAATCTCCTCTTTAAGGTAGCCTTTAGAGATTATTAGCTCTTTATAATAATAATATATAAGTAAGAGGGCCTTATAGCCTAAAATAGCTTACTTAATAAAGGTAATATTATCCTCCTTATCTTAAGTCTTTTTAATCTCTATTATTATAATATAAAGCTTATTTTTATATTTATAATCTTTAAGAGCTATTATATAATAAGGGATTAAGTTAGGCATTTTAGTATAAAAGGCCTTATTAGGTAGCTGCAGGCTTCTTTAGATAGGCATTATAATAGTATAGCTATAATGCTGTTAGCAGTTGCGGTTAGAAGTTATATATGCTGGCCTGTTCCTGTAATAGAGCTAAGCTGATATGATAGAGGGAAAGTCGGGTCAGATGACTTACTGCGTGATAGATGATTGAAGCGTGGTATCCTTTTAGGTAGGTTATAGGAAGAAGGTTAGGGCCAGCTAATAAGCAGGGCTTTTTAGCTAGTATATATACAGCTAGGTTTAGGCTGCAATTAAGGCAGCTAACTATAATAATTTAACTTAATAAAGCTTTACTAGCTATAGGGGTAATAAATATTTAAACTATATTAGACTTTAGANCTTAGATATACCTTTTAAGGCTAACTTATAAACTTAAAAAAAAATAAAAGAAAGATAGCTTATTTTATAATAATATAAAAGCTAAATTAATAATAATTAAAATATATTAAATACTTATATAAATTTAATTTTATAATTATATATTATAAAGGTATAAATAATAAATATATAAATACTATTAACTAATAACAAAACTTTAATATAAAAACTATTAAAACTAAAGAATAACTCTTAGAAATTTATTTTAAAAGGAGAATATTAGTTTACCTAACTAGTTAAAATAATTATAAGAATAGCTAAAACTATTATTTAAATATAAAAAAGTATAAAATTTAAAGAATAGTTAAAAGAAGCTAAAACCAGAAGACCCTATAACTTATAAGAAATAACCTTTAGCAATTTATATATATAATTTATTTTAGATAAGTTTAGGGAAGAATTAGTATAAAATATATATAAATATCCCCTATATAGCTATTAAGGCATTATAAAAATACTAAAAAGGATATAAGAAAAATATAATATAAAAGGGATAAAAGGAATAGTAAAAAAGGTTATTTAATAATATAATCTCTGCTTATAAATAAAGGCATAAAGATATAAACCTTATAAATAACTATAACTACTACTAGTAATATAATAACCTTAAGACTTAATTATAATAAACTTTATTATAAAGTTACTCTTATTAAAAGAACCTTTAATTAGAATCTTTTATAATAGTATTATAATTATAGTTAACTAACTTATTAAGTTTTCCTATTACCTATCTTATAAAGAAGTAATAGATATAAAAGAACTTTCTTATCTCTTTTATTAATATATTATTAATATATATAACCAACCTAGAGAAATTCTCTTTAATAAAGGACTTATATTTATAGTAAACTTTTAGTAATTATTTATAGTATAACTTAAACTAAATTATTAATTTATAACTGCATTTTAACTATAAGTTAATAAATAAACTAAATAAATAAATTAAGTACTTAAATAATATTTATAATATTATATTAACTATAAATAAAATAATTAAATTAAGAAACTACTAGTAGCCTAACTTGCCTATAATACTATATATATTAAAAGTATAAAGCTTATACTAGCTTATATTAACTTTAGATTTATATTAAATATATATTATAATATATAATAAGAAAAATTAATTAACCTAGCTATTATACTTAAAAGTAATAACTTTAAAAATCTATATAAATAAATAAAAATAAAACTTAAATTTATTAAAAAATATATAAAAAACTACTATAACTTAAAATAGTTAAAAAAACTAACCTTTTTAAAAGGAGATATAGTCTACCTAGCTATAAAAAACATTAAAACAAATTAACTAACTTATAAATTAAACTATAAATTTATTAGACTTTATAAGGTATTATAAAAGATTTTAAAAAATAACTATAAACTAGACTTATTATTAAAGGTTAGGCTCTATCTAATCTTTTATATTTCATTACTTAAATTAGCAGTAAATACTATATAAGTTAAAATAGGCAATAAACTATAATAAATTACAGGACTAAAAGCCTATAAAGCAGAAGTAATTAAGAAAATAGATATAATTAATAAATAAAGAATATACCTAATTAAATAGAAAAACTACCTAGAAAGTAAAAATATATAAGAACCTCTAAAGTACCTTATTAATGCCTAATAACTCCTAAAGAACTTTTATTAATAATACTAATAGAAAAAATCTCGCCTTAGTTAATAATATTAATAATACTTACTAACTAAGTTTTAGTAATAATAAATAACTTAGTATTTTCTATTACTTTTAACTTATTTATAATTTTAATATTATAATAAAGTATTTCTTTATTATACTCTTATAATTATTATTTCTAATAATAAAGATATATTAAATAACTTAACTACTTATTTACTTACTATTATAAATTTATTTATTTAGTTTTAGCTAACTCCTCTTTATATTCTAACTAATGCTTTTTAGTAATAAAACAATTAGCTGGAATAAGTTAGCTATAAAAATTATATATTAATAAAGAATTATAAACCTTTAAGAATAGTAATACCTTTATTATTATATTTATAATTATAATAAGTATATTATATATAATATTTATAACCCTTCTTAGCCGAATACTTTAAGTTTTAAGGTTTATAATAAGTATAAGGTATAATAAGAAAACTAGTATTTTTAATTAAAATTACTTATACTTTTTAGTTATAAGTAGCCTTTAATTTTAATATCTTATTAATATAATATTAAGAAGATAGTTATAAGTTTAAGTTAGACTTATTAAAAAGAGGATAGTAGAAATAAGAGTTATATAAGTCTTAAGGATAAGACTTAATAGAAAGGAGATATTATATTATAATTATTATAATTATATTATATAGACCTTATAAATTTCCTTTAATTAACTAAGAACTTATATATTCTCCTTATTTCTATTATAAGCTACTTAATAAGACTTATACTAAGACTTATAGCTTATATATAAGTATTAACTTATTATTATAAATTACTAAAAGTATATAAAATATATTTACTTATACTTCTATAGATTCTAGCTTACTAGCTATTAATATAACTTCTTTATATTAATTAAGCTTAATATATATTAAATCTATTATTAAGAGACATAATACTTTAATAACGCTTAGTTTACGCCCTATGCAATCTGCTAACAATAAACCTAGCACAGCTTAGTTTAACATAGTTAGACCTAACTATTATATATCTTAAGAAGGTTAAGATTTTTATCTAGTTTGCTTGTCTATCTGGTTTGCTTATTGTATATGTTATATTATTTTATAAAACTAATTTTATAAGTATAATATATATAATAAGCGGACCGGACAGATAAGCGAACCAGATACCTTACTTTTTACCTTAAAGGCTATTTTTTAAATAATTCTTAAAAAATTTAAATTAGGCCTAAAATAGCTAAAAATAAGGGATAAGCAATTTAACTATAATATCTTTATATTATAATTTTCTAGGAATTTTAGCTATTTTATTTTATATAGTTTTATTATAAAATATATTAATACTATAATTTACACTATATAAATAAAGTTTTANGCCTAAAATAGCTAAAAATAAGGGATAAGCAATTTAACTATAATATCTTTATATTATAATTTTCTAGGAATTTTAGCTATTTTATTTTATATAGTTTTATTATAAAATATATTAATACTATAATTTACACTATATAAATAAAGTTTTATATAGAAGATAAAATAGTTAAAAATTTATTAAAAAAAGGTTTTTAAGTATAAATAGCTATATTGTATTTAAAATTATTTTTACTAGATTTTTAGCTATTTTATTTTAGTAGTAAAATGCTATAAGGTAGGCTATTTTTAGCCGCATAGTGTGCTATCCGGTTTGCTTGTTTGTCTGGTTTGCTTATTATATATATTATATCTTTAATAATATTTAACGTAGTTAATAAGCAAGTAGGCCAGATAAGTAAGTAGGCCACTTTCCTTAACCTTTTTAAGCTATAGTTTAAAAAGGCTGGCTTTTACTTACTAAATTCCTCCCTAAATAACTTAAAAACTACTTAATAAGTTTTTATATTATAACTACCCTTACTATATATACTATAATACTAACTACCTAATTACTTTAACCTTCCTTAATTACTACTTCTTAATAATTTAATTACTACTTATATATTAATATTTATTTAATTAATTACTTATAATACTTTTTATATAATTATAGTCTTTCCTTTTTATAGTCTAGTTCTTTTTGCCTTATAGTACTAACTTNTATTATAACTACCCTTACTATATATACTATAATACTAACTACCTAATTACTTTAACCTTCCTTAATTACTACTTCTTAATAATTTAATTACTACTTATATATTAATATTTATTTAATTAATTACTTATAATACTTTTTATATAATTATAGTCTTTCCTTTTTATAGTCTAGTTCTTTTTGCCTTATAGTACTAACTTAATATCTTATTAATATCTTAAAGATTATAAAGCTTAGCCCTTAATAAGATAACCTTATATATAACTGCCTTTATTACCTTAATAGCTAACTTTAAAGCTTTAATAATAGACTTTAAGAAGCTATTATAATGCCTTCTAATTTACTTTTTAAGGTATTTAGACTTAGATTAGGCCTTAATTACTATTTTTAAGGTCTTTAAAGCTTATAATATTAATAGTTTAGCAGCCTCTTTAAGAGGCATTAGGGTTTATAGCTATATATTAAGCTTTAAAATTATAGTTTCTAAGTTAAGAAAAGCAAGTCTAGCTCCTTTAAAACCCCCCTAGATATTACTTTTTATAAAAGTAGCTTTAAAGGCAGTATAAAAAGCAGAAAAAAACTTAGTCTTAGAAATATAAGTTATAAAGTATTTAATTAAATACTTTATTTCTTAATTATAAGCCTTTTTTAATACTATAAAGTACTTAATATTAAGAGGCTAAAATAAATAAGATATATAAGTAGGTATATAAAGTATAATAATCTTATTCTCCTTATAATATCTCTTAAAATTGGCTAAGTAATAGCTTTTATAATTATTAAGGATTAGGAGATAATAAGGACTAGTTAATTAGTTAATTATAGACTAATTAAAGTACTTTAGCTACTTAAGACTTAGCTTATTATTTATTTACCTATTTTAGCTTATTATAATAACCTAATTATTTAAGAGGTTATATTCTTAATACTAATTAATAAGGTAATATTAACCTATATTAATAATAAATAATATAATTAATTAACCTTTTATATTAATTACCTAGATTATAATAATTTATTCTTAGTTTCTAGGCTATACTAATTTTAGCCTTCTTTGCCTTTTTAAACCTATAATAACTATTCTGGCTATAATAAGGCCTATTATAAAGCCAGTCTTATTAAAGTTTTAGATATTATTTAATTAAATATTATACTTTATAATTATATTTTATATAAGCCTAAACTAGCTATAAATAATAATAAGATCTTTATATTTAGCTTTTTAATAGTTATATCTTTAAAATAAATATATTTNTATTATTTAATTAAATATTATACTTTATAATTATATTTTATATAAGCCTAAACTAGCTATAAATAATAATAAGATCTTTATATTTAGCTTTTTAATAGTTATATCTTTAAAATAAATATATTTTTAACTTTAGTTATTACTTTATAAAGTTATAAGCCTAGTACTTATTAATAAGTAATATATTATAATTTATAAGTAGAGAATTAGCTATTTCTTTTATAAATTGCAGTTATAAGGGAAATCCTTATAAATCTAAATTAAAAATAAATTAAATTATTCTCTATTCCTTTAAATTAAATAATCTCTATAAATTCAGAATAAAATTGCATTATAATTAAATACTATTATAGCAGTATTATAATATATTTTAGGGTACTTTATAGTTATCTGTAGTGCTTTAGATACTAAGCTTTAAGTTATTTTAAAGGGCCTAGAAGGCAAGAAGGATCCTAGCTTTATTTAATAGTTATAATCTATTTAATAGGGGAGAATTATTTAATTAGATGGTGATAATGTAGGATAAGGGATTTTTGGCCCACTTGCTTATCTGGCCTACTTACTTATTAACTATGTTATTATATAATAATAATATAATACTTAATTATTATAATATTAAGAAAGAGGGAATATTATAGCTATATATAAAGTAATATAATAATAGTGTTTTTTTAATATAGTATAATATAAGACATTATATACTACTCCTTAAACCGAGAAAGCGCTATTAGTGCCTCCATATTAGGCGGAAAGTGTCGCTGTTTTTGGAGGCTTCAGCAGTGCGGGGGCAGGCAACGACAAGAGGGGGAGGATATGTACTATATACCGGCGCGGCCCCTGGCGCATAGATCCTCTGTATATGCCAGGGCCTCTGCAAAAACAGATATCTGTCCCCATTTTGGTCTCCCTCCATCAGTGACTGGGCGTCTATTTTCAGCCTCCGCTGTGCTCTCTGTGTCTCCTGCTGCCCACATGCTAACTACATCAAGTCTATTACTTGCTACTAAGGGTTAACCCTCGCGGGCATACTATGGATTTCTTTAACTATAAATGGCGGCAGCGACTACCTTTGGCTCCCTTATTAATCTGCTCTCCCTCTTATTTACTCTCTTTATATATCCTTATTCTTATTCTATTTCTTATAGCTATTATTAATTAATAATCTACTTACCTTTATTAAATATTAAATACCTTAATAACTACTAATATAATAATAGCTAGAAATAGTTTATATTAAAACTATATATCTTTCCTTAAGTACTTTAATATCTAATAAGTATAGAATTAAGCTATAAAGTAAAAACCTATACTCTTAGTAAAAGAGCATATTACTTACTGCATATAGCTTAGTAATATATATTTTATTAAGCCTAAATACTCTATATAAACGAAGATTAATATTAGTAGTATCTTTAATAAATAGCAGCGATATATTAAAAAATCCTTATTGCTTCTCTATAACCTTTTCTATATATTAACCTCCTCCTGCATAGCTATTGCGCTGACGTAAAGGTCGGCAAGTAGAAGGCAATACTTAAGAACCTTGACTGCAGAATAACATAGGACTTCCTCCTTTATATCTGCGAGTAATATAAGATTATATTATCTCCTAAGAGCTTAAGGAGCTATAACCTGGTTACCATAAGGGGTTATAGCTACTTAAAATAAGTAAAATAAAAGATACCTTTTATACTACCTAAATTATATAATAATAGAAGTACTAATAGGTCTTATTATTATAAATTAATATATTATATATTTTATACCTATACCTAGTTTACTAGCTGTAATACCTTTTTCTTATATTATTACTAATTTTAGTAAAAGTATACCTTTTTTAACCTTTTAACCTTATCTAACCTTACTAAAAGCCCTGGTAAGCTAGGCACCTTAAATAATAGTTATAATAAATATAATTAATACTCTAATCTATGTATTTTTACTAGTTTTCTTAATTATTAATATCTTCCTTAGCCCCTAACTAATAAAGCTTTCTTACTTAACTTTCTTAATAATATATATTAAAAAGTATATTTAAGATATACTTCTGCTAATCCTCTTATAACTTATATTTCTCCTAATTTGGCTAGGGATTATATAGTTAAAAGATATAATTATTAATAAGTATAATATTAAGAAGGAAGGACTAAGTCAGAGCCTATTAAGCCCCCTAGTAAAGGGGGTAATTATAGCTTATATATAACCTTAATTAGTTACCTTGGTTAATATAATTTATTTTATTATTATAAGTAATAGCTGCTATTAAGATAGGAATAACTTTAGTAATCTTCTTATTAAAAAATAATTATATTAGCCGGGCTTATTGGTAGGTTATAAATGGCTTTTTTCTCTTCTTAATAGTATACTTATTACCTTAAAAAAAATTATATTAAAAAGTATAAGGCTATTATCCTTTTAAGCTAATTAATTAACTTAAAAAAAAAAGAAATAAAATAAATTAATAAGGAAAATATATAAAATAATATCTTAGCTTTTTACTAGGTTATCTGCTAATAAAATAGACTTAACTTTATTAAAGGCATAATTATAATACCCTGATTTATTAAGCGCCTTATCCCTTTTTAAGTTCTTATATATATTATAATTAAGGCATGCTATACATATGGCCTTATAGTTATAATTATAAAGCTTATAAAAAAAAGGTAATATTAAAAAGAAGTTATTTATAAAAATATAATATATTTATATTAATAGTAATTTATATAAGGAAAGAATAATACCTAATATATTATTTAATAGTAATAAAAAAGCCCCTTTTTTACTTACTTACTTTTTCTTCTATAAAGGGCTATAACTGCCTCCTTCCTGCCTTAATCCCCTGCTTATTATATTATAATTTAAGCCTTTATAATATTAAAGCTATTAAATAAAAAAGCCTATTTAAGTAATAACTTAGATCTTAAAGCTTAGTAGGGTTAGCTTCCTTTTAATAAGGGTTATTACTATTAACCTGCCTATATAGCAGATTATATACTTATTTATAATAAGATAAGAGCCTGGTTAGAAGAGCATAGCTAATACTTTCTGTATATAGTTAGACTACTCTTTAGTAGCTTAAAATATCTTTAAAAGGGGTATATTTTTATTAATCTTAGTATAATTACAGGGATAAAGGTAATAGTAAATTAATTAAAACCTTTAATAAGATATTAACTTAATAACTAAGTATAAGAGGGCTTATTCTCCTAGCCAGGGGGCTTTCTAATAGCTTTAAAGCTTCCTTTCCTTATAAATTCTTATATAAATTAGTATATTAAGTTATATATAAATTTATATAATAGAAATCCCTTCCTAAGCTAAGAGCTATAACTATTTATAAAGTAGGTTATTTTAGTTATTAATTATATTATTTTTAAGTAAGTAATATATTTAACTATTAGTATATTTAATTTATTACTAAAGTAGTAATTTAAGTATAAAAAGCTAGAAAAAGTTAAGTAATATAATAGGCAAATAACTAATATAATAATTATAATATTATATAATAAAAAGGTTAAAATTAAAGCTATAAGATTTATTAGGTAGAAAATTATTAGCCCTAATAGCCTCCTTAAGGCCTATATAAGGGCCTTTATATTACTTATTAAAGCTCTTATTATTATAGAAATTAACCTCTTATTATTTATTACAATCTAAAGATATATTTATTATTTTAATTGCAATTAATTGCATAATAATTTAGCTATAAAAAGTTAGAAATTAACGCTTTTGGTACCCTGCTTATACTGAGATAAAGTGGGGCGGGGTACGGATTGCAGCTCCTTGAGCTCTTAGGAGATAGGGCAGCAGATATAAGTATATTCGCCAGGTCTAATAGCTTTATATAATAGTAAATAGCTAGTATATGGATTGGAATGACACTAATGAAGTATATAAGGTATATCGGGAAGTCCTTTCTGCTTGGCTGTAGCAGAGCACCAGAGCACTGCTTAGGCCCATTCTCGAGCTCTAGTAACAAGCAGCCAGTACTATCACAGCATACTCGTCCCGATTTCGTGGCTTGGCGGGAAATTACAGGGGTGCATGCCTGCCAAGCATGAAGCTAATGCGAGGAGCTTGGTCTAGCCAAAGAAGTACTCCGTAAGTCCCGTTATCCTGCCACTTGTCTCATACTGCCGAAGGCAGATCTTCAGTAACGAATTTGATTGGGTGCACGCCAAGGCGCCCTATTCCGTACAGCGCACGTAGTACAGTGGGCGGCACCCAGTACTTCAAGTCACGCCTACCGCCCCCAGCGCATGAATACAAGTGGTCTACGAACTACATGCTCCGTCAGGGGCAAGATTCCCAGATGCTCATCCAATGACCGTCCAGGACAAAGTTCCCGGCTGCACTTGAGGTGGAAGTCGAAGTATAACATACACGCTGTCCTGCCGTTATTGCCCAGTTTTTCTGGTAATGACACGGATAGCTCAAGGACTGAGGTCGTCTGCATGTGTGTTGCACTAACCGCGATTCACTGGACATTTTTAAAGGCGACTGTCTTGGAGGGTAAACACCAAATGCCCCCCACTGCCCGGAGTAAAAATTTCATCAGGCTGCGGGCTCATGATCGCCGCCAAGCCACCAACAGCACCAGGTGCCTGTCATGGTAATACGCTGATTGGTCGCTGGTGAGTCAGACCGTCATTGCAAGAACGCATCTGGCTGGCGCCACAAAGCTCTAAGATGAGTTTCCTTCAACTGGCCCATCAGCGTCAATTCAACGTTTACAAAAACGGCCATCCATCACTCTTCAACCAAACACGCATTTCTCACCCTCGGTTCACCCGCTTTCCTTTGTCAATTTTTTCCCCTTCTTATTACTGCGAAGCGCCGGAGGTGTCCACAGCATTTAAAGCGAGCCAGCAAGGAGATACGATCTCCCAATTTGTCTAGCTGTAGTGGCCAACACAAAGGCCAAGGCTCTGGCATGTTGGTGATATACGGCTAGTAATCAGCAAGAGAAAAATGGCGATCCAGCGGTCGGCAAGACTCGATACTGCCAACCTGGGTGAACGGTTCTGGAACACCATTCGGGAGAATTGGTATCTGGGTTTCACTTCCTTCGGAGGACCGCCGGTCCACTTCAAGATCGTCAGTGGCCCTGTCGCCCCGGAACGATCCTCCCCTGTTCTCAACAGCCAGATCCCCTACCGGATCGGCTGGACTGGATAGTGGTGAAGACCATACATAGCCGATGACTAATAGTATTCTACGGTAGTTTCACGACAAATTTGTCGCCAAGCTTTCATGGATCGATGAGCAAGTGGTAAGAACTTATTCTAGTTGTCCAGGAAGCTTTGTTTACTGACATCGTCCAGTACCAAGAGCTGTTCAGTGTCTGCCAAGCATTCTCAGGCCCCGGTAGCACTAAGATGCATTACTGCATCAACCTTCTCCACGACGGCTTCCTTCCTGCTTTCTTCGGCTTCCTCCTCTGGAGGTACGTTTCAGTAGCCCCAACCTGCAGTAAAAGCTAACAAATAGGTTCCAATAAAGTCTCCCCGGAGCTCTGGGGATGTATGGACTTTCCATCGGAGTCTCTAACATTGGCGAATCCCTCCCTCGAGCCGTCTATGCTCTCCTTTCTGGTCTCAATGCTGCTACTGTCGGCATTATTGTTCTCGCAGCCGTCCAGTTATCTGAGAAGGCCATCACTGACAAGATAACCCGCATCCTGGTTTTTCTTGGGGCCGCAGCAGGCATGATATACAATGCGCTCTGGTATTTCCCTTTGTTAATGTTTCTGGCTGGCGTCGCGACCGTTGTTCATGACTTCCGCTGGCTCCACGGCCCTATCAAGGTCATTGCTGCGAGCTTTCGTAGGAAGAACAAGCAATCTCAGAATACACCAGAAGTGGGTATCGAGATGCAAACCCAGCAAGAAGCCGCCACAAGAAACAGCTACGAGGAATCTAACGCAGATGCTGGGCCGTCCAGCCACAGCAAAGACGGCAACCGGTCGAGAAAGCCAGTCGGTGAAGATGGCACACTCCCGCTTACCGAACGTGAAGCACCGACGGCCGAAGATCAGTCTCGGGTGGTACCTCAAGAACGACGCCTCAACATCAGCTGGAAGTTCGGGCTACTGCTTATTGTCCTCTTCCTGCTCTCGTTTATTGTCGTCATGGTTCTGCGTGGTACCTTACCGCATAAATCACGTCTATATAGTCTCTTCACTAATATGTATCTCGCTGGTACTATCATTTTTGGTGGTGGACCAGTCGTGATCCCGCTGCTCCGGGAATATATTGTCGCCGAGAACTGGGTTAGCCCTCGAGATTTCCTCATCGGACTCGCCCTCATCCAAGCCTTCCCAGGACCTAACTTCAACTTCGCGGTTTATCTTGGCAGCCTGACTGCCATCAATGGTGGATACAACTCCGCTGCCGGCGCAGTCCTCGGGTTTCTGGGAATCTTCGTTCCCGGTCTGCTCACGGTGCACGGGACCATGGGTGTCTGGAGTGCGATACGAGGGTGGAGATGGGTCAAGTCGTCCCTGAGAGGCGTCAATGCTGCCGCCGTTGGCCTCATCTACACTGCAGTATATCGCCTTTGGCAGATCGGCCACATCGATGAAGGTTTCCAGCAGGGCACCAGCCTGGCTGTGGATCCTTGGTGGGTCGTTGTGACAGCCACAAGCTATGTGGGTGGCTATTGGTTTCGGGTGAGCCCGCCCGTGGCAATTGTCACGGGAGCCGTCATGGGCCTGATTTGGTATGGTGTTGTCTCAGACTAATGGGTCATTCGCTTCTGTGTTGCGGTGTATCTGTTGGCAACAAGGAAAGAAATCCTTGGTAGCTAGCCAGTCAAATTGAACTTTGCTTCCCTTGAATAACATTGCATCTTCAGCTATCCCAACATTAGTTTTCCTTAAAAAGCTCTTCAGATGTGGTAAGAGCAAGGCGGTCCCGCCAGTGTCAACTATACTAAGATCTCGTGATAAAGAACTGCCCTTGGGAACAAAGCCGAGCAGTTGTCATGCTTCTCGGAACTCCGGGGGCCTAGACCATGCACTAACTTTCCCGCATCTAAGACCGCCAAGCTGGCTAGCTCATGTGCAATTCCTATCAGCATATGTCCAACGTGTCCGATGCGCGGGACCCTAGCTTGGATAAGCAGGCACGCAGCTCTGTCTTGACTAGCAGTCCTCGCCTATCGGCCAGACATACCAGTGCTTTTTTAATTGGTTACCAAGTATCCCTGAATAGGTTCGTCAGAATTGCGTGATCACTCAAAGCGATGTCGAGATGAAGCTATAACCCCTGTATAAAGAGGGGTTCGACCCCATTCCCCCTCGACGACTTTACTTCTTTCGCAACATAACGCTCGAAAGACTCGGGACACACTGGCCCGATTTGGCAAGCGTCCGACCACAACAACATGGCATCCATTATCTACCTCGTCCGGCATGCCGAATCAGTCCACAACGTCTCCAAGGACTTCTCTCATCGAGACCCACCCCTGACGGTTCTCGGAATTACCCAAGCATCTGAGGTAGCCAAATCTTTCCCAAGCCCCGATTCTGTGGCCGTGGTTGTCACCTCACCCCTCACCCGCGCGGTAGAGACCACCCTGGCGGCTTTCGCCCACATTCTCGACAAACGGGTCGTTGGGGACAGTGGCATAGATAAAGGGGCTCGTCTCATTCTCGATCCCAACCTACAGGAGCGTAGCACCTTATTATGTGACACGGGCTCTGACCGCGCGACGCTCGAGCAGCAGTTTCCGAATCTGAGTTTCGGCGTACTCGGCGACAATTGGTATGAAAAGGAGGGAGCTTACACCGCTGATGATGCGGCGGTCGAAGCCCGCGCGAAAGTGGTGAGGGAAAGCTTGCGCGACCTGACTGAGGAATTCGAGATGGAGGGGATTGCCGCTGAAGGGAAGAAAGACGTGGTTGTGGTCACGCACGGAGCGTTCATGAAGTTCCTGGCGGAGGATGAGACGATTGACTTGCCGAAGGCAGGATGGAAGGCTTACGCGATAGGGAAGCGGGATGACGGCGAGGTTACTCTTCTCCCTGTCGACTAACGTCGGCAGCTAGCACAGCGACGATAGAACTGAGGAGTTAAAGGTCAGAGACGCACAGGCTCGTCCATATCCGAAACGAAACAATAGGGGATCGATGACAGTAATATATTTCTAATATTTACGAGCTTACATAGGGGAGTCCTAGAAATTTAATCTAGTAGGGAGACTATTCCTGAAGGGGAGATATCCCAGAAGTTGAATTAATTAGCTTCGTTGATCAGATAGAGGCAGCTCCTGCTTTATTATAAATAAGGGTACTTTATGCAATAGTGGAGAGAGTTTAGGGAGATCTTATTTCTAGTATCTCTTTGAGCGGCACAAGACTGCCACAGGGTCACGACAGGGGTGGGGAGCCAATCAAAATGATCATGACGGCTGGTACTTCCACCCACACCTAAATTGGCGTGTGATAGATGTACCAACAGTCAGCATTATTACAAATCGGTACATCACACACTTTACACCCGTACCTAGTCTGTGGAGCCCGCGCATTTCCTGATATAGGCTGTAGATGACCTCCTTTTTCCTTCCTTTTTTTCGAGGGTCGAGGCTGCCCTTGCCGCAAGCCCTTACAAGCTAGGCACGGGGAAGACCTTTTCCTGCCTCTATAGACACGATTGATATCTCTTTGTAGGTGATTTTGCCGGGCTTCTATATCATCAATATCTTCCTCTTTCCCTGTGCGGCTTCTCTTCCTTGTGCGACTCTCAGTAGCATATCTGTTGAAAAGAGCATTATAAATGCATTCCTTCTAAGCTTAAAGCGTGCTATTCGCAAGTGCGACTTTAAGGAGGAAAGACCAAAGCAACGCCTGCCAAGGACCGCGCCGGAATCGGTGCTGATACGTTATATAAGACCGTATCTGATCGCCGCGGTCAACGTGGTTCATTTTATCGTTATACTGAGCGGCAATAGTAGGAATAGGGATTATCTTGAAGCTATTACTATTGAAGACCTGCTGCAGGCGTTGTGACTCTGCCTTTATGCCTCTTTTGGCAGGCAATTTCCTCTTTTTTGGTGTGCGCTTATGAGAGGCTTTGCTGAGCATAGTTGAAAGGAAGAGCATGATGCTGCTATCTTTCTAAGCGATTTAGATGACCTAGGGAGAAAGGAAAGGGATAAATTAGTAAGGGAAATATAAGTAAAGCTATCTATACCTATTTATCTTATATTAGGATTAAAATTACCTTATTATACTCTAAAGCCATGCCATTAAGAGCTTTTCTAGTCTCTTTTATATGCTTTATCTTGATAGTAATGCCGCAGTTAGGGCATGCTATGCCTATAGTACTATAGCCAAGCTGCTAAAGAAGGCAGAAGAGCTGCAGCGATAAGAAGAGGTTATTTATAAAGATATAATATATCTGCATTAATAGCCTTTTTAGTAGGTAAACTATAATGCTTTATATATTATTAAGAGGAATCTTAATCTATAGCTTTCCCTTCTTGCTATATAGCGTTAGTATAGGTAGCTTAATTATAATAGCCTTATATAATAATGCCTTTATATACTAAAGCTACTGCAGAAAGTAGCTCTATTATATAATAACCTAAACTTTAAACCTTATTAATATAGGCTTATTCTTAATAACTATTATCTCTTTTAATCTGCTTATAAAAGGGATTATATACTTATTTATAATTAAATTAATCCCTAAAAGATAAAGCTTAATAAATACCCTTTATATATAATTAGATTACTTTTTAGCTACTTAAAAGGTCTTTAGAAAATTACCCTTATCCCTTATATTAAGCTTAATATAGTTAAAAGTATAGAAATACCTTATAATTAGCTCGAACTTCTATAATAATATAAACTTAGTAATTAAGTAAAGAAGGCGCTAATCTCCTAGCTTAAGGGCCTTTTAATAGTCCTTTATTAATATTTCCTTATAAATTCCTAGGTAAATAAGGACCTTAAGCTATAGATAAGCTATTATAGTAAAGATGCCTTTTTACTTAAGAATATAGGATTATTTAAAAAGGAGGGTATTTTAGTTATTAATAATAGCATTTTTAAGTAAGTAAGCAACCTAGTAATTAATATATTTAATTTATAATTATATAAGGGAATTAGGTATAAAAAGCTAAAATAATTTAAGTAGTTCCTTAGGCAGAGGGTTAATCTTAAAATTATAATATTTTAAGTTAAAAGGTTAAAAATTATTATTATAGCTATAATAATTAGGGTTTTCTAAATAAGTAAACTAGTCTATATTAGGTTTTATATTTATAAAGTTATAAGGCGTTTATATTAAGTAATAATAAAGTATTATATCTCTTAATAGTTAATAATATAGGTTAGGCTTATTAAGGTAAAGAAGTCTTATTAATAGCTAGTAAGTTAAGTTTTATAAAAGTGCTAATAAATATAATTTATATATTATAAGTATTCTTAAGTAATTAATAAGGTTATTAAGGGATTAATAGTAATTTAAGTAAATTAGTACTAATTATAGTAAATTAGCTTTAATTATAAAGTCTTAATACTAATTATCTTTAATAAGGGATATAGTAATTAGTAAAAAATATAAGGTATATATAATAGAATTACTAAGGTTATAATATAATCTCTCCCCTCCCTTAGGCCTTATCCTTAAGGCCTAGTTAATATATTTTTTTATTAATTATCCTTTATAAGTATAATCTTAATCCTATAATCCCTTAAGATATCTAATTATATCTTTAAGGCTAAGAAAACTTTTACTAAAAATTATAATTCTCTTTATATCCTTATTATAATATTTAAGAATTTTATTATACCTTATTTTAATTATATTTATTAAAAGATAAAGGATTCTTATATCTTTAACCTTATAAAGTCTAATTATTAATTTTTTTTTTTTAAGTTTATAAGTTAGCCTTAAAAGGTATATTTAAGTATCTTTAAAGTTTAATATAATTTAAATATTTATAACCCCTATAGCTAGCAAAGCTTTATTAAGTTAAATTATTATAGTTAGCTGCCTTAATTATAGCCTAAACCTAGCTATATATATACTAGCTAAAA